>JACCPG010000403.1:19491-106820 GCA_016069955.1 Drepana arcuata | reverse complement strand
ATTTTCACATAGGTAATATAAAATAAATTCGCTTCCGCTGTCTGTTCGCTTAGATCTTTTAAACTATTCAACGGATTTTCAAGAGGAAGGTTTATATGTATAATACATACATAATTATAGTACAGAAAAGCTTAGAAAAATCTAAGATTTGTAATGTGGTTTCGAAACAAACATATTTTTGCGCTCTTATTTCGTCAAATTAATGTACCTACCTACTACGGAACTGTATATCTTAAAAAGAAAGATAAAAATGTTCGCGGGGGTATATATTTATCTCTAAAGAATAACCCAATAACCATGTTTATCTTCTACGTACATTTTATTAGCATCTGGACAAAGCATTGCCCCCGTAGGACGCCGGGGCGGGTCGCTAGTTAAAATAATAATACCTTGAATTTTTCGATCGATGTGTTTTGTAAATAAAAACTAATTGTTTTGCTAGGCGTAACCGTATATGATTTTATTGCACACTCGTGTCGTACAATTTGTACAATTAGTTACACAAGTACTTTGTGTAAATCGAGTAGATTTTAAATATTTGCGCGTTTGTCCTCTAACGTCATCTGCATTTCTACGCACGGGTAATTCCCAATGTGATTGATATGAATTTAATGTTGTCTCGCAGTACAATAATATCCAGACACCAGTGTCACAGCCAAAAGTGGATAAGATTTACCATTTCAGGTTATTCTTTTGATATATTCTGCTTTTTGATATTCAATTGTTCGTAGTGTTGCCGTAGAAATTATTTACCAAGTATTTATCCCATGAAGTATTTAGCGTGTATAAAAGTTTTTGCAAATCATTTCAAACACATCCGTAACTGATATGGATACTCCAACATCATCGTTATAATGCTTAAACTGTGACTGGTATTTTGTTTTAGTATCTGATTAGTGTTCGTCCGTTATTAGACGACAATAATTACAAGAGAGTAGAAAGACTAGCGCAAGAGTTCGAAGAGACAATCGCTGTCAAACTGCAAAGATACCTCGTGCTGAAGTCATGGTGAGTGTTATTAGTAAGTTTTCAGATTTTTCGGTTTGACATACGACAAACAAAACGGCATGGTATTCTAAAATATACTATTTATATACTAGCTGCTATATTTTTACTAGCTACATATTTGATATTCACGTCATTCGTTGCAAAGCTACGCAATTTTCATTGGGGATATTGCGGCCTTTTGGGCCAGTTTTCTACCAAAGTTGCATCACAACGTGATCAATGGTTTTTGAACATATGGAGGAATGCAAGCATTGATTTTTATGAGCCGTGGTGGCCGAATGATTCGAGTCAGCAAAAGATTGCAAGTTCGAATCCCGACTGTACCAATGATTTTGTGTGAACTTAAGTATAGTTATTAGTCACACCTCCTAAAATATATCTCTGGCGGAAAGTGGGTATTTGGGTGCTACTTATACACCTCTGCCTACACCGCTGGAGACCCGTATGGGAAGGCGTAAGAATATATTACATTATGATGATTTTATCTTTTGAATATTTTCGCCAATAGCGTAGGCCTAGCGCTATAGCTTTCTCGTGTCTTGCTCTGCGATATGCTGAGCAAAGTTCAACAAAGATAGTGGTGTTTGTACGCTCGATCAAATTCGGCCTTCCTTATTTAATTCCGTCTAGAGCGCTACAAACCACTAATTCTTTTGATAACCCTTCCATTAATGAGGTTATTAAAGTGAGTTCATTGATCCGCTCCGATTATTATCATTAATATTTTGTAATTACCCCGATTTTATAATTTACAGTCATATTTATACGTACCTACGTATATATCTTCACGCAGTCCCTTACGGGGTAGGCAGATATACTGTCACACTATACATTAACAATAAGTATAATATGACTTCATACCAGTATTCCTCAACTAACGGCATGATTAGCCAAGTGGGCTGGTAAAGTAAAGAAGACGTTTGTGTTGGCATCTGTTTACCAGACGATGTCTATAAGAAGTGTTGTAGGTGGTCGAGCAACTACGTATCGGATTGGTGGGAGGAATACGTGTACCTGCGTGGTCGGTCGCCCCTGATGGTCAACTCCAACTTCTACGGAACGGACGCCATATTCCTGCAGCACACCAACATCCAAGCAGCCCGCGCAGCTGTCATGATACATCTGTGCCTTAGGTTCCGCAGGCTCATCGACACCCAAGAACTAGAACCGGTTCGTGTATAGTAATAATAATCCTTACTTAATATTATAAATGTGAATGTAAGTTTGTTTGTTACGCTTTCACGTAAAAACTACATAACCGATTATCATGAAAGTTTGTACACATATTCCTGGAGGTATAAGAAGTAACATAGGATACTTTTTATTGAAAAAAAAAACATATTTATGACTGAAAAAAAGCCGGTTTACTGATATTTTTTTATGGTGATGGCTTATACCCAGGATTAAGACATAGGCTACATTTGAATCCCGAAAGATTGAAAGCTCTAATATTATAAAGGCAAATATGTATGTTGCTCTTTCCACGCGGGCGAAGCCGCGGGCATAAGCTAGTAATAAATACATTGTACGGCTGATTGGAAGCAAACGTCCGTTGTCTCTCCCCATTAACCAGTATCGGGGGAATCAGTTTTTATTAACTGCAACTATCTAGATAAAATTAATCGAACACTCGAATTTCGAATGTGAATTCGAAACCTGCAAGCATCTATGAAGAGACAGATGAATGTGATCGAAGCGAAAGAGATGTGTAAGTCTAGAGCGAATTGGCGCACTCTGTCTACCCTATGAGGGACTTAGTGCGATGACATGTATGTATGTATTTATATACAATAATTAATCACGCCGAGTCCCTTACGGGCTAGGCAGAGAGTATAGAACGCCAGTTCTCTCTAGACGTACATACCTGTTTCGCTTCGATCACATTCATCAGTCTCTTCATACATGCTTATTACTTTTGACGTTCCCGTCCTTGCGCGTCCGATCGATTTGATCTAGGTAGTGCGGACGTGGTCTTCCTCTGCCTCTCCTTGTACACACTTTTGATTTGTCTGTATGTAGATATATATGTAATTACCCTTGTAACAAATGTTGACTACCTTTATGACACGTCTGTCAATCCCTTAGATAATGTTGCAAAACATGGTCCCGCTGTGCTCGTGGCAGTACGAGCGCCTGTTCAATACGGTGCGCGTGCCTGGCGTGGAGACGGACAAGATAGTCCACTACCAGGACTCGTCGCACATCACTGTCTACCACAAGGGACGCTACTTCAAGGTCATAGTGTACAACCGAGGACGCCTGCTCAAACCTGCCGAGCTTCAAGTGTAAGTGATCAATCATGCAGTTCTTTAAGGACGTTTGACAAGATTTTTGTAAGGTTTTAAGCGGCGGTGACCGCTTAGCATCAGGGTAAAAAGGGTACCAACGTGATAGATAATGAGTCTGTGGACTTTTTCGTTTTAATATTGACCTACACTTAATCGATACTTTTCCACTTTAAAGCTAGACATTGTACTTGAAGTCCAAAACGTGAGACTAAACAGGTGTCGTATCCAGTATCTATACTACATATAGTTACACACACTGTCACGTGACAATAATCAAGACATTTGGAATGGCCTTAATCCTTAATCCAAAGCGATTCCAGAGGACACGTGCCGCTCTATACTGGCACACAATACGTAATACGTCGGTAGATCTATTGCATCGCGCCCTTGAGGGGTTCACTGAAAGCCGACGCACGGCGCAGATTATGCAGTTAACTCAAATTGTCCACATCAATGGATTGCACTCGCGCCAATCGTGATTTCCTTATAAAGCGAGGTTGAATGTAATTGCGTATCAATTGGCTGTATAGCTGTTATGATTGGATGAGTGCGACACGTCAATCTCACTATGGAGGTAGCTAGTCATCTCCCCGCACACTTTAATCCCGCACATTATAAGGACCAATTGAAAAATGAATGAAAAAAAGAAACCGTGGTGGCCGTGTGGTTCGAGCAGTTGCCTGCGACACAAAGATCGCAAGTTCGAATCCCGACTGTACCAATGAGTTTTTCTGAACTTAAGTACAGTGATTAGTGCTTAGTGCACACCACGAGCCACGAGCGAGCAAGGAAAACATCGAGAGGAAACCTGCATACGTTTGAGAAGTGATCGGCCGAATTGGTTACTGCAGAGAGCCGATATAAGTCTGATGAACACCAATAATAATACTTTGAAGTTTGAACTAACTAATCTAATATTATTCGAACGATGAATAAAATACTTTTCTAAATAGTTGCATTCCCAAAAACTGGCAGGGCCTAACATGGACCGCGGTAGCGTTATGCTAGAACCTGTTCTAGAATGATCTACAGAATTGATAAAACCTGAACTGTAATATGTCAATACCTGTTTAGCTCATTTTAAAAGTGGTGTAATTCAGGTGTCTGTTGCGGTTCAGCATTATAGTTCCCACTACACTGTTTTCTGTTTTTTTTTTTTTATTTATTTACAACAATAGTGGCAAACAAGCATAAGGCCCACCCGGAAAACGGTTACCGCAGCCTATTTACGGTTACAATACCGAAGTATTACTTGCGCGTTGCCACCCTGTGTTCGGAGAGTTATACTGTTTTGGCAGCATAATGGGACTAATCCTCTGCTGCCAAGACAATATAACAATCCTCCCCCCGCCCCAAGGAGCTCATTACTGGAAACCTTATTCACCACGTAGGAACACAACACGAAAAAATTGTGTTATTTGGCTACGGACTTCTATAAGGTGGAGGTCCTGCCCCAGTCGGGCAGCTCCGAATTCGAACGGGAAACCTAACCTAACCCTACCTATCTTTACGTTGTTGGTGCAGGCAAATTCAACAAATCCTAGACGACAAGTCGAAGCCTGTGGTTGGCGAGGAACGGCTCGCGGCGCTGACGGCGGGCGAGCGCTCCCACTGGGCCCACATCAGGCAGACCATGTTCCAACGCGGACACAACCGCACCTCGCTGCACTGCATCGAACGAGCTGCCTTTAACGTGTGCCTTGGTAAATCTATATGTATATATAGAAGATCCCATTTGTGAACTCACTCATCACGAAATCTCAGGAACTATAAGGCCGTTTGACTTGAAATTTGGTAGGTCAGCTAAGAACGGATTTTATAAAACTCCACCCACAAAGAGGAACGCGGGGGCGTTAAATTAAAAAAAACACGTTTCAACTACCTATTGCTTCTATAGAATGAAACTTGGTCACAATATTATTTTTGGCATGATATTAATTTACAATGTCAAATAATAAAAAAATTATATAATAAAAACCTTAGCCACAGTAACGCACACAACACTCAGAGTTTCTCGCGGGATCGCCAGGTCTCCCTAGGCTTACATACCTCTTTTGCTTCGTTCATATTCATCAGTCTCTTCATACATACCATCCTATCCTCAAGTGTTACATCGATCTGATCTTAGCAGTTAGAACGTGTTTGTCTTGCCTCACATTCGAATTGTATGTCTAGCATGACTTCCTTCATCTTTACAATTACTTCAGCCTGCGAATCTTTTCATTACCAGCCTAAAGGGTGGAGTTCTGGACAGCACACATAACTCTCTGCAGGAACTCAACACTACCCAGTAGCAGTATCATTTAGCTGCGGTCTTAAGCTGGAAGTGCTGTTTAGTCCGGTAGCTTAAGTTATTGACGGGAGATCCGGGAGAGAAATATGAATTAACCCTCTTCGCTTTGATTACCACCACCCGGCGATATTTCGAGTTCTCTACAAATAATCGCGGTTGACACTTATTACATAACATTTATCACTTAATTTAATAAATAACAATGTCGCTGGAAGTATCTGTACTGTCTGGTTGAGCTCGGAAGTAGACAGCTTTATGCGTGACATAAACATTACGAGTTTGTGATGCGGAAATCGCGACATCTGTTCAGTTAATAATTGTTTCTGATGATAAGAGAACGACCTTCCAAAGATAATGAAATCTCACTGGCCTCAATCAACTTTTGATAAAGCATGTCTTTATTGATGTCACCGGGTCGAAATGCGTCGCGATACGCAATATTTGTCTAGTTTTGTCGGGAGTCTTGTATATTTTTACATATATCATATAGATAGGTATTATTTACAAGGCTCCGACAATCTGAATGAAATTAAATAAATGTGAATGTTTGTTATTCAATAGATGAAGAAAGGCATGTAACGTTGGTTTGGATATATAGAAAGGATGAGTGAAGAAAGATTGACGAAACAGATATACAAAGCAAAAGTGTGTGCAAGAACAGGCAGAGCAAGGCCACGTTCCCACTACCTGGATCAAATCGATCGTACGCTCAAGGACGGGAACGTCAAGAGTACTCGAAACCGTCGAGCATGTATGAAGAAACTGATGAATGTGGACGAAGCAAAAGGGATATGCAAGTCTAGAGAGAACTGGTGCTCTATACTCTCTGCCTACCCCGTTAGGGACTTGGCGTGACGATATGTATGTATGTATTTACTCAATAACGTTAAAAATCAACAGACTGCGCGGGAGTCGGCCGCTCACGTACCCACTGGCGTAGGTACTAACAAATAGCGTTTGTTGCAGACGACCAAGAGTACGGTTACGACAAGAATGACCCCACCAAATTAGACGAGTTTGGTCGCATCCTACTCCACGGGAAGGGTCACGATCGCTGGTTCGACAAGTCGTTCAACCTCTGCTTTAGCACCAATGGATTCGTAAGTACTGAGTGACGGCCGTAGTAGAGGCAAATCTTAGAACCTGCAAGACGGATTTGAAAAATTATCTTCGCAAATTATCTTATCGCCCGTTTATTGAAGAATTATATATGCTATATCATCTTGTTCCTAAGGGAGCGGATAACCTTGTTTGATGCGGGTGAAGCATTGATATCAAAATAATCAGGTCCGGGATGGCCAATTGGTTGGGCAAGGAAATATCATGAGGATAGCATTAATTTGAGAAGAGATTCAAAGGCGTATTGCATTGTATGGTCGGCGGATTCGCTGTATAATAATAATATTATATATCCTCATGCCTTCCCACAATGGTCCCCAGGGTAGGCAGAGGTGTATAGGTACTACCCACACACCCACGTCTGTCTATCTGTCACATTGACGCCAAAATATATATCGGGGAAATGAGGGCTCCGTTACACCTCTGCCTTGTTCTTCGGGAATTCTAGTGGGGCGTGACGATATAGTAAATCTTAATAAAAATAATAATCTGTCCTCTATGAGCCGATGTGGCCAGAGGTGCTGTTACCTTTAAGAGACGAGGTCGCTGCAACCATCCACTCAGTTTATTTTATTTTTCAGGTCGGCTTCAATGCAGAACATACCTGGTGAGAAGGTCTTAGGTCTTTATTAGTTATTAGTAGTATTATTAGTATTAATGTATGTTAATGTGACGCTGTTTTCTATGGCTTGGTAAGCCATACGTTATTACCTATTTCGAATGTGTTTGTTTGTTGCAACTGTACGTTATAAAATGGCTGTATAGCTGTGTAATGGCTATGTATGTCTATTATATGCCCACCCTGTGAGGGAATCGGCGTAATGCCTGTATAGTTAGTTTCTTATATATATATATAGTATCTTGAGCCTTCAGACCGCGTTAGTAATGGCTTAGAAATAGGGTGGGAGAGTGCGCAAAATGCTACTTGCCGTGTCGAAACAAAATATTTATTACAATAAAAATACATTTGTTCCTTAATAAATGGGCTGAGTCATGAGATCAAATGAGATCAAGTGTCGGCACGCTGCGAGCGAAACCGCAGGTGTTGTAAGCATCCATAGGCGGAGGTAATCGCTTACCATTAGGCGGACCTAACGCTTGTTTGCGACCCTGTGCCATAAACAAAATCGGTGAGGGGGGCTTTCCCGAAGAATTTGTCACGGATATAAGTACGCCACTGTTTATCTTAAGTTTGTACATACTAGATCGATTTGATCTAGGTTATTACGTACGTGGTTTTCCTCTGTCTTTACCTCCCTCCATACGCTTTCGCATTGTATTCCTCAACATTGCATCAACCTCACGTCAGTTGCTATCATTCCATAGTATAGGGGTAGTGTAGTACCTACATATGTATCATGCCATAGTATAGGGGTAGTACCTAAATATGTATGTATAATGTTGCAACTTTATTTAGAAGTATTGTTTCAGGGCGGACGCACCAGTGATGGGTCATTTGTGGGAATACGTTATCTGGTCCGACTTGGAGATAGGGTAAGCTCTTATTATCGTACACATTTATCAGTAATTCAAAGACATAATGCGTGCATTTGTTCTACACTAATATCCGGTTAGTTGTTGGTAGCGAAAGTTCGTAAATTCTACTAATTATATAAATGCTGAGGAGGATGTTGGTATGTCTTTGACGGAAAAACTACTGAACGGAATTGCATGAAATTTTACACAGAGATAGACAATAAGCTGGTCTGTAAAATAAAATTTCACTAGGGGTAAACTGCGGGGCAAAGCTAGTACCGGAATAATGTACCAGTTCGTATTTGTTCTCAACGTCAAAAAGTTATCTTGACGATGCTTTTCTTCGTCGTTGTATTGATTTTGTCACACAACCACCATCATCGCCAGTTTGTGAAACTCATTGGAATAGTCCATTGAAGTTTAAATCTGTAATTTTATCTTTGCTCGTATGTACTATAATAATGTAATGTATACGCCGCTTGCCTTCCCACAAGGGTCCCTGAAGGGGTAGGCAGAGGTGTATAGGTAATACCCACACACCCACTTTCCGCCAGAGATATATTTTAGGTGCCAACGTGACAGATGGCGCGTCCGTCGCCGTTACTCAAGCACGACTATACATACGCCTTTGAATTACTTCTCAAACGTATGCAGATTTCCTCTCACCTTCCTGTGATGTTTTCCTTCACCGTAAAGCTTGTGACTAATCAATGTACTTAAGTTCAGAAAAAAAATCATTGGTACAGTCGTATCTACTACATCGTGGTTAATCCAGTAGGTACGCGCCGGACGGCAACACCGAGGGAACAGTCGACACGCCGCCGCCGGCACCCATCCGGCTGCAATGGGACCTCGACAACGAGGACCTCCTCAAAGCCATCGACGTCTCGTATGGCGTCGCACAGAAGCTACTCAATGACGTCGACCTCAGGATACTCATGTACACCAAATACGGCAAAGGTTAGACTCAGTTTTAGGGTTCCGTAGTCAATAAGGCCCCTATAGTTTCGCCGGCAGTTCAGAGATGTTATTTCGCACACTAAAAAGTACCGCCTGATGCTGATGCCGAGAAGGTACTGTTGGCTAACCTTAAGGCGCTATAAAGGCTTGAAGTACCACTCGCGTGTTGTCAGCAGTACAAGAGATGAGCAGCCCCCCTACCTACCAAGACCATTCTATAAGAAGCACCACTCCAAAGCAATTCAAATTTGGCTTACCGCAAGAAGAAAAAGGGTGTGAACAGATTTCTGCCTGCCATCCCGGGTCGCCAGCGCGCGTGTGATACCCCTGTTGTTGCAACCGTCTATAGGCGGCGGTAACCGCTTACCATCAGGCGGACCGCACGCTTGTTTGCCACCATTGTGGTATAAAATAAATGTCTTCAAAAAGGCTGTAATGAATGTAACATGGCGTAGGTTTCATGAAGAAATGCCGCGTGTCCCCGGACGCGTTCATCCAGCTGGTGCTGCAGCTGTCGTACTTCCGGGACGCCAACCGCTTCTGCCTGACGTACGAGGCGTCCATGACGAGGCTGTTCCGCGAGGGGCGCACCGAGACTGTGCGCTCGTGCACCATCGAGAGCTCCGCCTGGGTCAAGGCCATGGTCGACCCTAATGCATCGGTAATTGATTTTGCCACGTTAGCAGGCTCAAACCCCGTCGTGTCGTCGGGTCGTGTGTTCCAATGTGTTCTTTGGAATGCACAGTAGGATCACTAATATAATCAATGTATAAAATTGATGAGGATGTTGGTTTCTCAGTCACACAAATACTACTGAATGGAATTTGGCACAGAGATAGATTATATTATAGAGGGGTATATATTAATAGCTCGATTAACACATACGATACATATTTTACTATAGAATATAATATATATCCTCACGCCTTCCCACAAGGGTCCCCGACGGTGTCTATAGGTAATGTATAGTATAGGTAGTATGCACACACCCACTATCCGCCAGAGAAATATTTAAGGTACCAACATGAAAAACTCATTGGTACAGTCGGGATTCGATCTTGCAATCATTGTGTTTTAGGCAACTACTCGAACACTTAATATCCATTTATTAATGTATATAATATCTGTGTGTGTCTGTTTGTAATATTAAAATAACCACTTTTTACTAAATGCATGTGGATGTATACACGGTATTACAGCTATATTTTTTGTCTGTTTGTTCTGAGTTATCTCTGAAACGGCTGGACCGATTTTGACGGGACTGTCACTGGCAGATAGCTGACGTAATAAGGATAAACTTAGGCTACTTTCATTTTAAGAAATGGAACAATAACTTTTAGTTAAATTCCACGCGGACGGCACAGCTAGTACATAATAAAGTTGGTTGGTTTGTACGAGATTGTTATGGGCGAGGCTTGTGCTCGAGTCACTGAGGTGTCTGTTGTATAGGTCGAGGATCGCATGGAGTTGTTCCTGAAGGCGAGCCAGCGCCACCAGCTGGGCTACCAGGATGCGATGGCCGGCCGCGGCATCGACCGCCACATGTTCTGTATGTACGTGGTCTCCAAATACCTGGAGCTCGAGTCGCCCTTCCTGCAGGAGGTTTTCAACGAGCCCTGGAGACTCTCCACCAGCCAGACGCCTCATGGTAACAAGATATTTATAACACTTCTCGCACAAATCGAGGCATCGGCGGTTGGATTTGCCACCACGTTATACTCAGAACCCAAATTCGTAGATACTGATACCGTATTAGAGTGGTGCTGCCACTACTGTATCTACTAACAAGTAGTACTTTTCGCAGAATTTTTCTTGAATGAAACTTTTATTTAAAGTAGGTAATAATTCAATTTGAATATATTTTTGTCATATAAATCCATATGATTTTTTTTCTTATTTAGTAATCATAATCAAATTATAGGCAATCGAAAAACCACGAGTTACAAAAGTGTTATATACTTTTAGTTCAACATCCCCCTTGAAAAATCCTTTTCAGTTAACGCTCACGCTGTGTACTGGCAATGACATGAGTTGCGCTAATAGTTGCAATTCCTGCTCACGCTGTTCATTTCCATAGATTCTCCCCCACGGGACAGGCACTGCCTAGTGTGGGGGCCAGATATTAATTTGTAATATTTATTAAATAAAGTTTTATTATTAGTTATTGACGTGACAACGTCTTAAATTAGGTTGCGGCTGGGAGTCACTTATGAAAAAGTGTAACGCCCGGTAACGTTACGATGAGTCACCGAACGAGAGAGAGGCCCGCCGAATGCGTTTATAGGTTATGTCATACTATTGATAAATGTTGATAGTGTTAAGTAAATTATTAGTTTAAAATTAATTAATTAATTAATTATTATTTTACAAATTTTCATTAATTTCAAATTTATTTAGCAAAAATTTGAACCTTCGATCTGAATAAATGTTTTGATTTTCGAATTGATAAAAAGACGTTGTCACGTAAAATCTTCGCCCGTAAAACCGACTTTACGTACAGGTACGTTTACAGGCAACCATCTTAACCTAACGGTTTCTTTATAACACAAAGGTGGCAAACAAGCATTTCTTAAACCATTTTTTATTAGATAGGATAGCGTCGGGGGGGCTGAGCAGATATCTGCAAAATCTGGAAGATAAATAGCATACGACGTTACATTGCCCAGGTCAAACCAGTATGCTGGACCTGAAGAAGCACCCCAACTGTGTGAGCGCTGGCGGGGGCTTCGGGCCGGTCGCCGACGACGGCTACGGCGTCTCATACTTCATCGTCGGCGAGGATACCATCTTCTTCCATGTCTCCAGCAAGAAGAGCTGCTCGATCACTGTAAGTTGCCACAGGACTAAGTAATACTCACTTGAAAGTCAGCACTTGTGTGGTCTGTGCTCGCTTATATGATACAAGACTCAAGGGCATTGAACTGACAATCGCGCTACTTACAGAGTCGAACTTTAGCTTATCGCCTTATTTATCTACTATATATACATTACTAATATTATAAATGTGAATGTAAGTTTGTTTGTTACGCTTTCACGTAAAAACTTCTTAATCAATCATCATAAAACTTTGTACACATATTCTTGGAGGTACTAGAAGTAACATAGGATACATTTTATTGAAAAAATAATCTTTTATACGACAGAAAAAAAGCAGTTTTACTGAAAATTGAAATTGTGTTGGCTTATACATAGAATTAGAACATAGACTACATTTAAATTCCGAAGAATCCAAAGTTCTAATATTACAAAGGCAAAAATATGTATGTTGCTCATTCAAGGCATAGCGGCAGAAACGATTCTATCTGGAAAATATTTACCTACTTAAGCTACTTTTTCGAACTCCACGCAGGCGAAGCCGCGGGCATAAGCTAGGTATCTATACAAATAAATAAAATTAGAGTGTCTGTTTGCATGTATACACTGTACATATACCAAAATAAATTTTATTTTTGTCTGTCTGTCTGTTCGGGCTAATATCTGAAACGGCACTGACAATGGCTGATAGCTGATGTTATAAGAAGTAGCTTAGGCTACTTTTATTTTAGAAACTGAACAATATTATTTTTTTTTAATTCCACGCGGACGTGGTCGTGGGAACAGTTAGTAGAGAATAAAAATCATCAGTGTTGGTCAAGCCCCAGAGGTGCCTCACTTTGGTCGCTAGGGAGTGACTTGAGTAGTCTTAGTTCCTATAAATGTAGTGTACATCGGCGTTTCCAATGAGGTCATAGAGTCATCATGTTCGGACAACTCATACAATTTTAGACTTTAATATGTTGACTACTTAAGAAAATATTTTCTATGTTTAGCTTTCAATGGAAGTTGTTGCTGTAAGTGTTTTTAACTTATTTACACAGGTATAACGGGAATATTTCCCAACGATTTCACACATTGAATAAGTCTTAAACAAACCCAGACAAAGAAAAATATATGAACATGCAGGACTACAAATAATCGCGTTCAACGCATGAATAACTAAACTACCGGACCGTGTTGTCTAGTTTCTATGCATCCACCTGATAACAAACTCGCAGACAGCAGATTTAGCGATAGACGTCACCTGTCACTTTGACACCAAAATGTACCCACCGGCATTTTTACTCTTCATATAATGAGAATTTATGTAATTTCCAGAGCTCGTCAAACTTCGTGAAACAGATCGAAAGGTCCCTACAAGATATACAGGACCTCTTCAACGAGTACAGCTTAGACAAAAATGGTGTTAAGTCTAGCAAATAATACCATTATGAAGCAAATCTATCATTGTTCTAGAAAATTATATTTATCTTGTTGCTGTTGTAAGGTAGTATTTAGAGTATTATTATCCTCGCAACCCATTCACTACGGGTGGCTAAGCTTATAAATCATTTAAAGGCAATAATTTTAAGGCAATATCAAATTTAAGTTATTATAATCAAGTCCAGTCTATTTTGTGTGGTCACTCTACACGTCACGCGTTGACTAATTGTTAAATCCACATCGGTTTTGTATGAATGATTTTGGCATGCATAAAAAAATATAAGAAAAAATTACAAATGTCACACAAATGAAAATATACATTTGATTTCATAAAATTTTAACTCTGCCAAACACATTTCTTTGTTTAAACTATTATCGATTGAAATTATTGGCAAAGGAATTATAACTCGTTTATGTTCGTAGGTCATCGCGACTCAAGTTGCCACCGAAAGTGTTGGGTTGCTTCATCAATGCATAGTTAAATATGAATATTGATGTGTTGTATTACTGTGTATTGTTAATCTATTCGTAATATAATATTAATTGTTATCAATAGTGCGTCCTATTGCGTGCGTCAAAGGGTCAAATGCAATATAAGGGGTATCCAAGTAGAACGCAATATTTAATACACATATCTAGTAGATGCGTCCAAGGGTCAAAATGCAATATGTAAGGTATCCAATCTGAACGCAATATTTAATACTTTACAGCTATCCACATTTCCAATAATATAATTTGGCAGTGGCAAATAGTTGTTGGACTAGTAAATCAATATACATACCTATATAATATATTATATTGCGTCAATTTTGTTTTTCTCGTTTAATTTGTTTTTGTTCAAACTTTAAATTATTTACTACAAATTACATGCACAATTTGGACGCAATGGTTGTTTAATAATTACATGTCCAATAAATTGCTAGATACACTATCCTTTGTTGAAACGGGGGCGTCCATTAACAACACGAGGCGTTTAAACCGGGGTGGCACATTTTGTTTAATTTTTTTTTAATTTCACCAGAGCTTACTGATGAGGAAGTCGAGCAAATCTTACCATATCTAACCAGGAGTTAGGGTCAACGTAATTAATGGATGCTCCCAAATTGCTATAAAATGTCTTTGAACTCTTTTCAAACAGGGTTCAAATTAGCTAAGAGTTGAACATAATATGCTTGTGTAATATTGTGCATTATGCTTAATAAGCTAGGTTTTAATTATTATCTAAATGTATTAATTACTATATATACTAACTCACTGTTCGAATTAAACCATACGAATTATCTAAAGTTAAACTGGATGGAAACAAGAACATAGATTAATTGGAACAAATATTGGATAACTTCTTATAGCTTATATTTAAGGACTTGGGTAAATGTTTAGAATTAACTCGAATACTTATAGGCAAATACAACACACAAATACTTAGAGAATTTTAGTACAAATTGATTTTTAACAGATAACATGCTCTAGACTGTCCACAATCAGTAATTTTTTATGTTAGTATTATTTATAGACTTTATATGTTATATGAATTGGAAATAGAATGTTGTTTATAAGCTGCTACACTTCATTAATCCTTCATTTGGTATGTCATTCGTCATTCGGTCGCGTTTCTACTTTCTTCTGAAGGTACATTCATAGTGACAGTATGAGGCGATCTTGACATGCTATTGTTTACAGTCCGACAAAAATTAACAAATAATGGAGTTATTTAAAGTGTAAAAACTTTGCTTATCACAATAGATGAAATATTATTAATTTTAAATATTTTATAGAAATTATACCATACAATTTAATCCAGCTAAGAAATGTATTTCTTTTACTTTGTTTGTATTTGTTGATATCGGTGTAACTGTCTCCATAAACAGTGCAAACTCCATTTAGAACAAATTGTAGCAAAGAACCAGCATATGACATACTTCAGCTTTTACAGATTAAAAAATAGTTATGGTTTCATTCTTCTATGTTCAATTATATACGTTGATAATAATATATTAAAACAATACTCAAATAATAATTGGGTTAAATTAAAAACGTATTATAATAATTTTTTAAGATTTAACTAAAATACGTTTTTTCATTAGGTCATAATAAAATATTTTGTGGCATCATTTTTGAAGGGAATACTCTTGGTATGTAAGAACGTCACTAAATAGAAGATAACCTAAAAAAGTTAGAGCAATAATTGAAATCCAGCATATGCATAATTGCTTCCACCGGGCCTAGATATCATAGAATCATGTCATCATTGTAAGATTTCCGAAAACTACGAAAACCAGTTGCAAAATCCGTTCTGGTATTAGGAGACAATAAACACGAATAATAATGTAGATAGACACCTTAAATGTATTTATTTGCACCGATATTTTTGTTTCTATCGTAGTTAAATTGTAATCTAACGTGCAACTTTTGAAATATTTTTGATGTCTTATTTTATTGCTTTTATTCGCATTTTTATTGTAAACCAATATTTAGTTGAGTAAAGAAATAAAATTAATTAATACAAAAAAGAAATGGTTTTCATTCTTCGAATTGTAGCACGGCGTACCTATTGATTCTCTCAACTTTTCAGTCACTTTTTAAATTTACATTTCAATTCATCTATCATAAATTATGCTCACGGAGGGAGCTCACATCATGATTCTACGAAGAAATCAGCTGTGACCACCCAGAGATTGCTACTCTGCTCACAGAAAACATGTATTATAATATTGAAATGTATATTCTTCTCCATTGAAACGACCAACCCGAACCGTGCACCTTTTACGACGTTTTTTATGTGCCCATCTAGGACTATGTGAAATAAAAATAACTTAATTTTGATCTTGAATGATTGTGCTCAAAATATTCTTTTGTACGATTTCATTATTTGTTAATATATTATATTTATATATTAAAATATTCTTTGGATATTTATAGGATCGAGCTCAGAATGAGCTTGTTGCATGACCCGAGCTTTAAGTAAAAACCGACTATTTGCAGTTGCAACCGTCTATATGCGGCGGTACCGGCTAACCGTCGACGAGTCGACCGAGTGCTTGTTTGCCAACCGTGCTAATAAAAAAAAACTTTTTTTTTATATACTACAAGGGTGGCAAACAAGCATGCGGTCCACCTGATGGTAAGCGGTTACCGTACCGCCGCCTATGGACTCTTGCAACACCAGCGGTATCACTCGCACAAACTACAGTTTATGTGGCACAGGCGCAGGTAGAACAACCACAAAGTCTGACAACGGTCGGTTGCATAGACTACTATTAATATACTAGCTCGGCTGTCACAAATTGGATTTGACGGGTGCCATTGCCAACCAAGTCAACCAACATGTCGAGCGTGTCAAGTCAGTCAACCAAACCAAACAATGTCATTGCATTTGCATTGGGTTGAGTGGTGTTGTGCTGTTCGGTGTCGTGTTGTGTTGGTATTGTTTCTTATTTGCAATCAAATTAAATAAATGATAATACTCGATTCCAAGAGAATAAAGTTTTCGAATGTTGTGTTGTAAATAAAAATTTTTGTAATGAAAACAGAGTGCAAAGCAAAAAAAAACTATTTTTCAATTTAGGCAATTTTCCTGGAAGAAACTATGAGAGTTATGAGATTATAAGTAGTGGTTAAATTACACCGGCATTCGAAGAAATGTATAATATATTAAGGTTAATATTATACAGGCTGTGGGTTGTATCCACACTTACGTTATTTTCAAGTGTTCTCATGTTTTGGTTTTATGGATTCCTAAATGCACTCGCCGTTTTTATATTGGGTATTTCAGGTGGGTTCATGAATTAATAACTTCGTTTTTATATTCCAAACACACAGCCGCCAATATTCTTCTTAAAAAAAATAAGACAATGTAATCCTGACATTACATTTGCACTCAGCAGGATATAGCCCATTACTTTAAATTAATGCCCTTAGTCTCCCTCTCACGTTTGAAGAGTCTTATATGATATATCCAACTGCATGTAACCACAACTACATATCTGAGTTCAATAATATGGGTAAATAATATAGTTTTTCTATCATCAGTTTTATATTAATATAGTTGATTGTGTATGTTTCCCAAATAATGAATAAATAGATCATGGTTATTGGTTCAGTGATAAACTTGTTATTATGTAAAATTGTTCACTCAAACTGAACTCAAGCAAAGATATTTCAGTTCTAAAAAAAATATACTGTTACATTCTACTGGTACTTCATATTCGGCTGCGGTAAAAGTTGTCTAATCTATTCTCAGATCAAACAGTCTCAGTGTCAAAATCTCTTTGATCCTCAGCTGCATGATATAACAAAAGATAAGATAACAATAATTATAGTGTGAAAAGTTATGTTCACTGTTGTAGTTAAGTAAATGGGTATTTCCTTTTTAAGATTACTATTTCAATAGATCACATTTTCATTGAAATAAATAAAATGTATACTTATTTAAAATCTCTGCAGAAACACGCATCTGCAGTAGTTTTTAGCCACAAATTTCCCTACCCTATGTTGAATGTAAATGTAAACATTATAATAATGGTTTATGGCCCATACAGGTATCCTATACAGTGCACAGGATTTATTGTTGTATTACCCAAATGACCCACCAGACTCTCGGGTGTTTGTTCTTCAACCTAGTAACTACAAGCTACCCTATGAGAGTATAAAAATCAGCAGCAAGGATGGCTTCAAAATACACATGTTCCTTATTAAACAAACAAACAGTAATCATGTACCTACCATGATATTTTTCCATGGAAATGCTGGTAATATGGGACAAAGGTTGGTACAGTCATATACATTATACACATATTATTGGCAAATATGGCTGTGTTTAAAAATATATATTTTTACAGGTTATCAAATGTCTCTGGCTTCTTCCACAAATTGAATATCAACATTCTTATGGTGGAGTACAGGGGTTATGGCTTATCGGAAGGATCTCCCTCTGAGAGAGGACTTTATGTAGATGCACAGTCTGCTTTTGATTATATCATACAGAGAACAGATATTGATAATACTAAACTTATTCTATTTGGCAGATCACTAGGTGGGTATTTAATTAAATTTAGAATATGATGGTATTCTGATATAGCTTGATTTCTAGTTCATTAGAACTAGAAATCAAGCTATATCATCTTCATCTTAATTCATGAATATTTCTGAACAACTTAATTATAAGTTGTTCAGAAATATTCATATGTGTTAAGATGCTGATAACTCTCCCCATGCCAATCCTTAACTAAAAAGAATCAGCTATAAATTATTATTACATATATAAGTAAGAAATACACCCAGACAAAGCAAATGTATTATGTTGCTCTGACAGGAATGGAACCAGTGACCATTAGCACAAATAGCCTGAGGCAGTCATAATATTTTCACAAATATGTTCTTTTGAGATGGCATTAAAATACTTATTAAAATTACACCAAATATTGTAAATTAAAATCAAGGTGAGATCTCAATGTCATAATTAAACTTAATTACATATTTACCTTAGATACCTTTTTAACGTTAGTATGAACTAATTTTCCTACACTATATTTCTAATATTTGATTCAAGGTGGAGCTATTGCAATAGACTTGGCGTCTAGATTAGAGTACAGGAATAAAGTTTGGGCTCTCGTTGTTGAGAACACTTTCACGAGCATACCTGACATGGCCCATATTATACTCAAGTGGAAGTGTTTACAATGGCTCCCAGAATTCTGCCATAAAAATAAAGTAAGTAACTATTTGAACAAATTAATAATTGTACATGATTATAATATTATGTTAGAGCTTGTAACTTACTGCAGGCCATAGATACTAACAGTATAGGCATTTTAAGAGAGGTAGGGCATAACGGGCTTCCCTTTCGAATTTGGTGCTGCCCGACTGGGGCTGGACCTCCACCTTATAGAAGTCCGAAGCCAAATAACACAATTTTGTATTGTGTTCCTATGCAGTGAATAAGGTTTCCAATAGTGAGCTTCTTGGGGTGGGGGGAGGTTTGTTATAATGTGTTAGTTCCATTATGCTACCAAAACAGTATAACTCTCTGAACACAGAGTGGCAACGCGCAAGTGATACTTTGGTATTGTAAGCGTAAATAAGCTGCAGTAGCTGTTACCCATCGGGTGGGCCGTATGCTTGTTTGCCACTCTTGTATAAAAAAAAGTATCAGATATTGCTCATGCATTGCCAATCTTACGTAAACCACTATATATCTATCTCCATGAATTTCTTTAGATAAGTTCTTTTTGTGCCATATTACTCTTCAGTTGTTACTTAGCATGCCTCGAAGATCACATGGCAAGCCTGTGATTTCACAAATTACTTGCTATACATTGAAATAGCTAAACATACATTTGTAATATTTATTCATATTACAGTATAGGTCTCTCATAAAAATAGAGCATGTAATATCTCCAACTTTGGTGATATGCGGTTCAAACGACACTCTGGTACCTCCTGGGATGGCGAAGGAGCTCTATATGCGGTGCGGAGCGCTCTGCAAGAAGCTTGTGGTGATGCCCGGCGGCGGGCACGACGACACCTGGACCTGCCGCGATTACTACGCCAATATGCAACACTTCTTAGTCAACGCGCCACCACTGCCAGACGAGATTGGACCCTTTTTTGATAATGTAAAAGACATGTCCACTAGGCACACTATTGTGCATACAGTATAATATGTAGTGTAACTGTTTAATGATTTATTATTTTAAATTGTTATGTGGCTAGTAAAGATGTAATATTTTCATAGTTTTTAAATATTGATAGCTTAGTGATTTCAAATTAATATGTTTTAGTACAAAATGCCAATGTACGTATGAATGTTTTATCCGGTATATTCGGAAATACTACGACATAATAAATGTGTAATGTTTATAAAATTTATATATTTGACTGAATCTGTCGTCTCAGTATTATAACAAATAGATGAAGGCATCCAAGACGGATCACGTAGGTGTAGCAGATAGACCTATTTGTTATAGAATCAACATATTTTTATAGTAACTAAAGCACAATAAAATTCTCGCAATCTACTTGTCAATATGCTTGTAGCACAAGTTTGTATAAACAAAATATATGTGTAAGGATACTGCGATGTTTACTTTATAAGTTGCTATTCCGTGCACTGGTTATTAAATCACTAGAAGTGTACATATTGCAACTAAAGTACATATTTACAATTTTTACACCAGTTTGTAAATTGTGTTGCTGTTTTGAATAGTGCCAAACAATTATTATTTATGTAACTGGCCAACTTCTAATGCGAATGATGCCAAGTGTTCCAAGTTCTGGAAAAAAAATATTTTACTTCGCATTGATTTAAGCAAAGTATTGGCTCTTATTTTAATATAAAAAATATTTTGTCATCATATTTAGTTGTTTTATTGTTGGTCAGAATGGTACAACATCCAATAAAGCAGGGATGAAATAAACTGTATGAGTCCTAAAATATTTATTTCAATAAATCAAATGATTCAATCCATGCACCATATGGTACCCTACTATTTAAACAAAATGTATACCTCACATATTCTCAGGGTGAGGTAAACAGGTGTACTATACTATATAATAAATTGTAAGTACGAAATACGAAGCTACAAATTTATAGACATATTAAAACACACATACAGATGAAACATTAAAAATAATCGTTGTATAAGAAAAAAAATCAGACTTCTGAAACTACTACGTTATTATAAACACCATTACTTTACATAGTGATTTTTGATTGCTATGAAAAATTATAGATTTGAATCAGGAATATAATTTTCCATCTTTATACTAATCCTATTGCGCCCCCTACCCAGAACTATTTGTTCTTCATGCTGCTATCTCGGCTTCAACTTCTCTCCATAGATGTACATATAAGGGCAATCGCAATGGCGGTACATACGTTGTAAAGGGGTGATTATGAAATAAATATTTGTTAACTAAATTAAATGGACAGCTCATCGATGCAAAAATAACAAAGTAATATAAAAAAAAAACTTCATTTTCTGTTATACAAAACTGTAAATATGAAAATATTATGTTCAACAATTTACTTTTTAATATAACGTCACAAAATATAACCTAAGTTAACCTGCCGCTTACCTGAGCAGTGCTACCTGTCACACTCAAGTGCCACTGCACCGCAGCGAAACATTATCAATAGTATTCTAAGTTACACAATCTGGTAGAGTACCGAGAAGTAGTCACAGCGGTGACATTTACCGTATTATGAGAGCGCGGGCGAGCACAAGACGCGCTGACGCCGTCTCCTCCGTAACCGTCCTCTTTACAACAGGATCACACGACAATACCGATTCACCAAGTTTATAGTTCAAACACAGCATCCATCATATATATTTCATAAACCACATGATATTATAGGTAGTAGATAAATAATTTTATAAAATAATTGATTTAAATGGAAATTATGGGCTGCATAAGCCTGAAATGACGAGGCTGGTCGCGTCAATTGGTCGAGAAGGCAATTTTGAGGGGTTTAAAATAACGTCTCGACAAGTTCAGGTTGAACTAATTGAATATCTTATCCTAACATAATTGTTTCTATATTGCAAAGTAAAGTGGACAAGCTATATTTAATTATAGACAAAACATTATATCTTCAATCAATTCAACCCGAGGAGTAACCATGAAAATGTCGAAATCGCCACTACCATTGAGTATTAACATAAATGATAAGTATGTGGGATGTATGAGGCCACTTATAGGAAGTCGTAGATGACGGTGTATATGATGGTCTCGATGTGCGGCGCCGTGCAGGTGGCACAATTGAGCGTATGCGAGGGTGAAGCGGTGGCGTCGTGCCAGCGGGGCTGCTAGCGGCGGGCGCCGAACTCGAGCGCGTCGTCCTCGGTGATGTCCCCGTGGCGCCACAGGTTGAGCCGCGCGCTCTTGGCGTGCTCCTGCGCCGCGCGGTACTCGCCCATCAGCGCGCTCAGCCGGTACTCGCGGATGCTCTCCATCAACACCAGGCCCTCCTTTATCAGGTTCTGTACATACATACAAACAATTTAGCATATCCATCCCCTTTGGTGATAGCTAGGCGATATAAAGCCTTCCTAAATAAATGGACTGTGCCATAAAATAACAAGCAGGTCCCGCGATTTCACCCGCGTTAAATATGATTTAATTCTGAAAGATTTATTTCATGTATTCCAGATAATAATCTATCTCTGACCCGAACTTCATCAAATTGCGCTCTTTCAGTAATTGCCTTTCAGTATTCAGTAATTAAAAAAGGAGTCTATGTCCTATTCCTAGGTCAAATCGGTTCATCCGTTTTGCCGTGAAAGAACCGCAAACATCCAAACTTACAAACTTTCACATTTATAATATTAGTAAGAAGTAAGATATGTATTGTTTAGTAAGAAAAATAATCAAGAAATTGAAGCAGTGTTTCACAAGAAGTGTATTATACCTTGGCGAGGTCCACATTCGTCGTTGGGTCGACGAGAGTAACGGCCTGTGGGGAGCCTCGTGTTTCCACATTGAGCAGCAGCTTCTTGTTGAGCGTGTCAGTGGAGAAAGCGGCCACCGCCTCGGACCGGTCGTCAGGGTCCGTGGGGAATTTCACGCAGCATAGAACATACTCGGTCGCGTAGGGCGGCTCCGACTCAGTACCGGCGGGCAACGTTGCTAGTCTGGTCACGTCTACCACCTGGTTTTACGAAGCACGCATTCAAATATGGGTCAGGGAAATTACGATTGTCAACAATTTTACCTACTTTATAATTATTACATCTAAAATTGTGATTATATATTTTTTTTTATTATTTCTACTCCACTCTCTGGGACTCACAAAATGACGATAAACAGGTAGTTCAAAATGTTTTGCAAACATATAGGTAGTGCCTGAGTTAATGTTTAGCGAGCAATAAACGAACTCCGTCTCTTATAATATCGGTATAGATGCACTATCTATACCTAAAATAACGAAATAGTTCAAAAAGATTACATGAACATGTTGAGGTGGAATATACCATATTGGAAAGGATAAGGAACGCGTGCGTTAGGGGATGCCTGACAGGCTAATAGGCTTTGTATATTCAAGTCAATAGTTGTAATTCTAGAAGACCATAGCGAGGGGAGTGACTGAGCCCATAGATTAGGGCTAGTAGCAAAGGTCCTTATGGAAAGGGATAAGGGGCAATATATTATTTTATAATATATTGTTATTCCCACTACTAGTGTAGTGTGCTAGACAGACACTATGATAAGCACATAGTGATGTGACTAACCTCCCGGTTTCCATAATCGATGAAGAAGATGTGCACCATTTTGTCCTCTGCTACCTTCTCGACCTTGGCTCTGTACCACTGGTTGTCTAGGGTGAAGCGGGCCGCGCAGATATTGCCTTTCCGTGGCGTGTAAGCGCCACTCAGCGGGGCGTTGTTTTTGAACTCCTGATGGATCTTCTCCATCAAAGTCTCCAACTTGGCACCTTGCTCGACGCTCTGCGCGTAGAAGTGGCCCTCCGGTGTGACCTCAGTAATGACCACCTTCTCGTACTTCACTGTGCGGTCTTGTTTGACCGAGTTCCTCTCTATCTCCGCCACCTTGTCTACTTCAACGTAGTCCCTCCAGATGCCGATCCTCTTCTTGGTGGCGTTCTCTTCTGCCGTTTTAATGACGCGCGCATACTCCGAAGTCTCCGCAGTGTGGTGCATAGAGGCGAGCCCGTGCTCGACGAGGGACACCGACAGGTTCTCGTTATCTATCCATAGCCAGCCGATGAAGTTACCCGCCTTGTCCATCTCCTCGATGGTGACAACCACGTCATGTTGCAGGCACTTCTCCTTTGTAAACTGCAGCGCCTCTTCTCCGAAAGGCTCAGCAATTTGCATGGGTCCGCCACCGGCGGTCGGCCGCGCGCCTCGGGGACAGTTAATGCCGGCTAGCAGGAAAGTCACCAGCACAGACTCCTTAGGAATATATAGCCTCATGCGGGACCCACTCGCTACAAATTCTACAATTGCTTCTGTCTTTTGGGCTCTCTTAAGGAATGGGAAAAATTTCTTGGCTTTAGCAGAGTCACCACTGGTGTCTTGGATGCGATGCGTTGGAATGTCTTTCTTGGCGTAGATGCCAATGTTGGACTTCTGTGACTTCAGTTCAGCTTCCAACAGCTTATGGTATTGCGAACTTCTCTGGTCATTATCGTTTCTGTAGCGGACTACTGTAGCATAACCCTTTGAAACCAGTGCTTCTGCAACATTTCTGTGAAAATATAATGACAAAATAAGTAAAAAAACTAAATGGTTACAGGTCATAGCTACATACTATTGTATTGATGGGAAGCCTCCATAATATTACTTACGTGCCGCCAAATATGACGGTGCAGCAGGTTTTCTCTGGGAAGTTGTCCTTCGCAGGCTGAATATAGTCTACCGTGACATTGACCTTTTTGCCAATCATCTTCCTGAGGTACTCGCGGGCCTCGAACATCCACGGGATATCGTACAATGGTTTGAAACCCTTGGGTCGCGGCGATTGCTTGTCCTCATCTGGGCTATTCCTACATGTGACAAACACAAAGCTTAGCACAATTGTGGAATGGAAAACTCCTTCATATAATAACATTTAGCCAGACCTCCCTAGAGATTTCACTGGTGGCTGGCATAATGTAGAAATACATACTTTTCACGGGGTGGCCTGATGCTGGCCAAGAATATCTTCTTGTAGGTGTTGTTAGTCATCTTGACGACAAGTGCGTCCCCATTGACCACCTCCATAACGGTAGCAGTGAACTCCTTGTCCTTAGCAGGAATGATGGGCGCGTTACTCGTGTAGTTGGCCCAAATGCGGAGCCTAGCGTCTTTGGCTGCGCGTTCTGCGGTACGAAGGGTCGTCGCACCTGATTTAGAAATTAGTTTTTGAGTATTATGGCTGAATCTGTATATGTCTAATCTGTATCTTCTATGCGGCTAAATCTGTATATAGCGGAAATCTGTATATACTATGCCTCAGGGGTAGCTTATTGCAGCTTGCAGAACCAAAATACTTTAAGTCTATTGCCTAGTTCTTTTGGTACAATAAAGACAAGATCATGTTAGACAGTTTTTCAGTTAGACACTCTAATGTTGAATTTTATATTGAATACATATGTTACTATGTCACTACCAGTTATTTGCAAAATAACTTAATGATATTACTGAACCAGAAATATCTATTAGGTCACCATAACTGGTCATAGCTCGTAGAATGCCCAAAGATGTTTGGTTATCTGCATCAGCAAGTATTGTTCACTTTGGTCACTGCATTATGTGTGGTATGATACAAAATGACTCACCAGTCTTCATGATAGCTAGAGACCAATCGACGCACCGCGCGAAGCCCTGCCTGACTAGTGCCTCTGCTATGTTGCCCTGAGGGTGCAGGATGGTGCCAACGAAGTTGTTGTTGTTATTATTCACAGCCTCGAGAATCACCTCCACATCCTTCTGCAGAAGCTTGGACTCCAGGAAGAACCGAGCCTCTTCCGCATAGGGCTCTGCGTCTCCACCGTCTTGCCTCATCATTGTTGGACACTGGTAACAATAAATATATGCATTAATAAAGATATATTAATGCATTTATTTATTGTATAACTTATATGACTTTTTGAACTTGCAATCTTTAAATAAACATTAAAGAAAAAACTTGATAAGGAGGATCCACACTGACCTTAAGAATGTCAGAGAAAGGTCAGTGTGGATCATCAATATAATAATACTTAGCAAGTACTAAGATACTAGAGTAGCATTTCTCTGTATATTTATAGAAATTCCATATTTGTATTTTAAGCACAAGAGCCAAAATACTTACCCTAATTCCGGAGATCATAAGCGTAATGGGGGTGTAGTCTGGTAACAAGCACAGCCTGACTGTGGAGCCATCACGCACATATTCAATGATGGCCTTCACCGGTTGTCCATTGTACTTGCTCACCAGCTGCTTCGGGTTCTCTACTGTCCATTTGACATCCCTAACATGACCCTGTGTACCATGAAAATCAACAGTTAAATAATGAAGTATATAAATCTTAAAAGAGATTTCTTATTCTTGCCAAGACTAGAAACTGACAAGATTTTGGCATTCCACTGATGTGATGTTACCTGAGTATCGGTCCCCCAAATTCCCTTGCCTTGAGTCTTGGCATTATCTTCAATCTCAACAAGACGCTTCAGCTGGGGTACGTTTCTGCTACCATCTCTGACTTTAGCCAGACCTTCAGCCAGTAAGACTTCCGTAATGTTTTCGTCCTTAGTAGGGTCCTTGCCGGCCCACACCGATCCATACTCTCGTGTTGCAGAATTTGGTGGTTTCTCTGCAGTGAAGATGACCTCCTTTCCAACTAGCTTCTTCCTAAGGAACTCACGGGCTTCCCATGCGAATGGCTCATCCTTTGTCTCTGAATCACTGTGGAAACATTTTAATGTTAAACTTACATTCAGGCAGAATACTATTAGAACCCTCGCAAGTATTTTCGCAGTACATACATGTAGTTTTAGTATAAGTAATGTTAGCTTGAACTTGGCTTGACAAGCTGCTGCAACTAGATTTATATTAAACTATTGCAACAAAACTTTTTAATGAGTGTAAGATGTTAATTTTCAATAAGAATAAATGTACACAAAATCAGAAGAATACACTTTGTTACTTTTCATTAATATTAGCATACTAGCTGTGCCCGCGCCAGAAATTTGACAAAATAATTATTGTTCTGTCTCTAAAATAAAAGTAGCCAGTGAAAGTCCCGTCAAAAATCGGTCCAGCCGTTTCAGAGGTTAGCCAGAACAAACAGACAGACTGAGAAAAATTTTACAAAAAGTTATTTTGGTATATGTACCCTGTATGCATTTAGTAAAATGTAGTAAATATTACAAACACACTCCCAATTTATTTATCCGTATAGATAGATGGTATACATGGTGCCTCATGGTTTGTGCTTACCATAACCTCATTTGCTTTGTATAAACAAGTTTTACATTCATTGGTTTAGCATCCTAAATATTGAAGTCATATTAATATTTAAGTATATTGCCACAAGGGGCCTGAAAGGGTAGGAAATTGTAGGATCACTCACTATGATAAATTTAACCTCAAATACCTAGGAATTCACAATCCTGGACTTGGTTTCTAAACCATTTTGAATAAAGTAATTGGAACATGGTCTTCCACTGTTAACAACCTATTCGCCTTTTAGCATCTTTATAACCCTTATTCAGGCAATTTTTTTTTACCATTCATATGCACATATCTTGATGCCCTCATGGGATAGGCAGAGAGAGTAGAATAACTTTAAGGTGTTTTGATAGTATGGGTAGTGCTGTAAGTAAATTTTTGTATATTCTTTATAAACTTTCTATTCTATTTGTTATAGAACTTATAAACACAGGGTTCTATATACATACTGTACAACAGATGATAATTGCATAAATGTAATTATCATTGTAGATAACTAATGTGATAACATAATACCTTCATTAATGAATATATAAAGAGGAAGCTATATCAAACAGACTAATTGTGGTTGTTTAACAAATCTACTGATTCCAAATTTAACTTAAACATATCTGAAGGAGCATATTATAATTTTTATTATGAACAATGAAAATTTTCACATTACAGATTTGTAAGCAGAAGACACTTGGCATTAAACATTTAGGTTCATAATATCAATTCGCTAAAGCACTAGCCTTGTAATTACATTATTGCTTTCACCTCATTCAATACTACACTTTCACTTTGTTAAAGGTGCTCCAATTTCTGTGAATTATACAATTAACTTAAAACTTTTGACAAGCTCTACCAAGGTGCATTTATTCTGCTGCTATCAATTTTATTTTACTTCGCAGTGAATTCAGTTCTCACAAGTGATTAGCCAGCACATACATACCCACTTGGGTAATCTTCGGATAATAGATGAAACCTATGTGAAATAGCACAGCTCAGATTAATTAAATACTTAATTATCAGTTGTAATCTTTATTACTTAATTATCAGAATAGAAACAAAAAAATATGTTACTGATGAGCAGCTACATATGAAGCTAAACTATGTGAAGGAGGTGAAGCACATGACATAAAATGTTTCAGTGGCATCAGCAAGTATGAGAAGGACTTACTTATTGGCAGTCCTCTGCCTCGCAAGCTTCGGCGCAGTGATGCCCGAGAGCGCGATCACTTTCTCGGGCGGCGGCCCACCTTGCGGTTGTCTCCTTATTATCACTGTATCGCCTGACAATACCTGTAAAAACACATTTTATCACTATATCCTCCCACGTAAAACTATCTTGAGATGTTTTTCCCATCAGCAGCACAACCCTATTTACCAATCAACTTGCCAGCTGGCAGGGAGTACAATAACGTCGTACCTTATATTCCAAGTGTGAATTATTTCGATTATATGTACAAAAAATGTGTGGTTTCTATCAAGTTGTCTTAAGATCGAAATAGATCCGCGATGCGGTGCCAACGGGGCAAACCGTAAGATTTCAAGCACGAGGTGTCTTAGCTTTTCGTGTAGGTATATGCAAGTCAAGAATATTTATGATTAATGTATTACCTGTTTAACTACTCCGATCTTGTAGACAGGCGAAGGTGCTGAAGCACTCATTTTTAAAATACCTGTACCTGTAAGCACGATATAAGGTTTAAGAAGTATCAAAATTTAATGACGAGATTAACGAGTGGACAACTAACAAGACAAGATTGGCGAAACGTGGCGCGCCACTAGTATTTCCAGGCCTAAAAAATATATTGCCACAGAATACGTAAAATACTTTCTCCACAGTTTCCTTTGGATGACATTCTCTACGTACCGAAGGGACTGTTGTTATTAATGTTTTGTAAATGTTTCCAGTATTTATTTACCACCAATGTTTAGTTTTTATTTTTTATAACCACCAGACTAACCGATTTATATGGAATTCTTTAATAGCTGCCATAAAATTTTACCTAACTTTAATAACATAGCATTGCACTCAGAACAAGAACTTGGGTATCGTTCTGGTTTAGTAAGTTTCACATAGAAGCCTACTTTTGCACTGAAACATCATGTAATGATAAAAAATGCAGGATGTTAGATAGTTGAATTGAAACTATAACTACGAAAAATATTAACTTAAAATTATGAGTCATAAAGACTTGTATCAATGTCATGAATATATTCAAAGCAAATCATCTTTACAATGATGAAAATACCTCTGAAATAATATTTAATTAACATAATTTTGATTTTAGGTACTTTATGATAATGGAGTACAAGTTAACTACGCATATTACACAAAAGTTGACAAAAGTATACTTTTACGGTGGGTATGAGGCATATGACACTGCAATTATCTATATATAAAAACGACATAAAATGTACGCTGCGACTAGATATACAATAATTTTTATTCACACTTTTCGTTCAGGAAAAGAAAAATTTCAAAATTTTATATATATTGAAAAATGGTATGCATTCAGTTTGACTAGATATATTATGATAATTTCCCAATTTGCAGAAACTTATGCCTACGATTATTGAACACCTAATAAAAGATTTAATTCCTTTTTACTATAATAATTTGTAGGTATTTATAATTATATATATATATATATATATATATATATATATATTTTGATAAATTTAGAGAAGCCCATTAAATGGGCTGATAAACCTGAAATTTTCTGGTGTTTTTGCAGTAGCTACCATAGCAGTTAATAGAAATCAATACTGCGATCTCTGGATAGGTACTATATTCGGGTCTCCATGAGGGCGTGTTTAGGATCGTTACGAATCTCTAAAAGATTAGTTAGAGACATCAATTAATATCTTTACCGTAAAGCTGTAGCGGTCGATGGCCTAAGTCACTTGCAAAGCCAGAAATGCAGGGCAATTTTAGGCGGTCTGTTCAAATAAGTTTTTCTGACCTAAGCAAAGTAGGTACAATGATTTCTCTTACATCGAGCTTTACGGTGAAGATATGAAAATACCATGAGGAAACATCCAGTCATACCTGAGCGGCGGTAGCGGCGATAGGCCATCTGTCACGATCACGTCTGTATTTGGGTGTTTTAACACCTCAATCCTTTGGGCACATGAGAAATTGTGAAATATATAGCATAAACATACATATAAAGTATCTGGGGATAAAGACGTTATTCTACAAAATAATACTGTCCTTTTAATTAAATACTATACCTAGCTACCTATGCTTTATAGGGTACCGTAGTAAACGGACCCTTATAGTTTCGCCATGTTTATCAATTCGCGGGCTAGCTCAAATACACTGCGTAACAGCACTGTCCATTTTTTTTACCATTCCTAATATGTGACATAACGTTAGATAGCTTATTAGGGGTATGTTAAGAACGATTCTCGATTTAAAGTACCATTTACGTAAGCATTGAAGCTGTAATTACCACATCTACCAGCTAAACCGTTGTATGTAGATTTGGAAAGTTATTTACGATAGTAGTATGTATAATGAATTTAAAAGGAAAACTATCACGGATAGCGGATATATAGGATAACGGATCGGTAATATTCGGCCAAGTTATGTTCAAGTTGGAACTGTAAAAATCAACTACGGAACCCTTCACATGTTTTGTTTGGGTGAAATACCTATGTACTCAGATATAGAAGACATTATCACAATATTTTAACTAGATTGGATTTTTCACCTTAAATAATCAAACAGATGCATACAAAGGTTAAGAAACGAATCTCAGCCAGCACTCGTTATCTCTCTGACAAGGCGTAATAATATATACAAAGATAAACATAAAATAAAAGGTTTTAGAGGCTATAATTGCGTTGATTGAAGTAATACGTGGTACATAATATTATGTATTACCTACTTTTTACCCTGTATAGATCAGATTGAGCATGCTTAATGAATCCCTGCGTCGGTTATATCAGAAGTATTTCGTGTATGCCTCCCGTGTGTCCAGCCATCAGACAAATTTTAGATCGATTAAGACATTGAAATAAAGTTCCACTTGACTTTTCGACCGATGAGTACCCGCGTTCTTTACGTTCATTAATAATGCAGTCCATAATGCGAAAAACCTCGTTAACTTTGGTAGGATTTCTCTCGGTAGAACTCTTATTAAAATTTTTTTTTTACGTTTAATACGGACAAAATGGCAAGACGCTAACGGGCCGCTTTATGTTATGAGCGTCTCTTTGCCACAGATGACTATTAATCTATCAATCGGCCTGTAAGCTTCTACTGATGTACTACTTGTAAAGCATTTGGTTGAATAGGTTTCCTGTGTCACACAGCCCTTCTCTATGGAGTTTTTAAAGTAATATAGAATATACTAGGGCTCGTGATATCTATGGCAGGGAAAGGCTGCCACTGCGTGTTGCCGCCAAGATCTAAGCAGACTAGGGCGAGGTATGGCGCGGTGGGCGGACTTTTAAAAAGCGGAAAAGTTTACAATATTAAATATTTCGATATTTAGGCATTACTTTTGTTTTTATTGATAATGTGAAAATATTATCTGACATAATGTAGGTAACTGTTCAGCTATTTTTCCTTATAAGAGAAGTTAATAAATAAGGAGCTAAATAGAAACTACTGTTTAATATTTTTTATTATATTTTATTCATTGCCGTGATCTAAATGTTTACCTATTCATCTGTAATGTTCGGTACCAATCTCCAGCGAAATGTGGGTACCCTTAGATCTCTAACTATCCTTACGCAGACTGTTATATTTAATAACCTAGCGGTAACCTGCGCGAGATAATTTCTATTTAGTCCTGGCCAATAAAATTTTCGTAAGGCGTCACCATGGAGAAATAAAATTAAATTTCGAATATCTTAAAATAAATGACAAATGACTTTTCCCTTACTATTCAGCCTTGAATTATGATTTATATTATGTAGCATTTTCCAGTGTCGCTAATCACTGCTGTTCATATATTTTTTATTAAAATAGTGTTAATTCTTAACTGATTTAAGTTGAAGTAGTGCTAAAATGGCTAATGCAGATTTCAGAAAGGATGTGACTATGCCTGTTCGCCCAAGAAGTGTCTACACTGCACACTCTTACAACCAGGTACAACTACCCCAATACTTAACTAATAGATTTTCTTAGGTTAATTTAAATAGTTGTTTAAGTATGTGTACATTAAATAGGAAAATATACTTGGATAAATAAAACAAAGACACAAACAGGAAATAAATGTATAAAATAATAAAAACCAGTGAGCATGTATAAAGTGACTGATGAATGTAGAAAAAAGCCATAGAGGTCTGTCAGTTATTAGAGAACAGGTGCTGTACTCCCTCTGCCTACCTTATGATGCGCCTCTCCATGTGATGATGTGTATTCATACATCATCATCAACTTAATCAAATTGCATGAAATTGTGATGAAAGAGCATGTGAGGTGGAGTTCTGTATTCATATAATCTTAGAAATTAAAAATAGATATCATCTACATAGTTTGATGGAAGAAATTATTTAAGTTATCTTCCCTTCAACCACCATATTTTATATACAGTGCTTATTTATTGACAGTACTAATACAATACTCAGACTTGAACAATAGAGATTCACATTTTCTTTCATGATTGCATTTGACACATGAAATTCAAAGAGGATATTTTGCTGGAAACCTTGCAATGTGTGCATGTGTGCTACTCTTACAGTGGCCAGAAAATGCAACATTGCTTCAAGAATTTGGCTGGGTTGCTGAACTTGTAAGAATTGACAAATGTTGGCAGTTTCTACATTAAGCATAGTTTGATTTTTTTTTATACTTCGATTTCTGGCACTCACCCTCTGTGCAGAGGTTTTGCCTGCCTTTCCCATATAGCCAGTGCTTGAAGTATCTGTCTTTATACCAAAGCACATGCAGTTTGTTTTCTAATGAAAATCTAAGTCTATGAAATCTCTTAATAAAAAAAATGTCAGCCAGCCCTCCTGTAAACCAAGAACTTAATTCTGTAATCTTAATGAAGTTCTGTTCTGTTCTGTTTTCATAATGCTGATAATATGGTGATTAATTTAACAACTTAAATTTACGGATGTAAATATAAATGTGATACCAAAATAATTTAACTAAAACTCAATAGTAATAAATTAATTACAATAAGTAAATCTATAAATAATATGCTTAAAATATATAATGCATGAGTAATGGCGATGGACTCGCCATCTATCACATTGGCACCTGATATATCTCTGGCGGAAAGTGGGTGGGTATTACCTATACACCTCTGCCTATATAACATTCACTGATGAACAAAAATGAGACTAACATTCTGCATTACTGTCCTAATATATAATTTGACTTGAGACAAGCAGTAACTGGAAAAACTTCTTAATATTTATATACTAAGTAATAGTGTTTTTGTGAAATGTGTGTTAAAATGCACCAGACCCGGGCCCAGATAACCATAAAGAATCTTTGATAATGACAGAAGAAAAAGGGTGTGTCCAGCCCAAATTTTTCACTAATTTGGACTGCAAATTGGCTGTGGTGTATTTAATGGGTTTTCACTCCTGCTTATTGGAACTAGTAACGACCTCCAGCCTTTATTGCAACATTATTTAAATATATTTAGTATATATTGTATATGCATATGTATACATTCCAGAAATATCCCAAGCAGGGTGGAGTCCTCTTTGTGCCACCTAAATTCATGAAGCTAACTTAAATCAAGGCATTAAAAGCTAGCTTTGCTAGAGAAAAGGAGAGCGTCATCACTAAATACGATGTGTGATTTTATTTTGTGTCCTGCTTGTACCCAATGGCAATATTTTTGTTATGGTCAGTTGTTACAAATCAAGTAGTTGTATAATTAATATTTCCATATGCACTCACGACTTTGTAGATAATACGTGACGGTGGCAGAACTATTTACCCTCAATTTTATAAATTTATAATATTCTTGCACACCTATGGTACCTTTCTGGATTTTTACACTGGAATGACAGACAGGCGACAGTGGGTGGAGGTTATTGATTGAGTTGTTATGTCTGAATTACCTGTCACTTTAAACGGGTGCATTCGGAAGTACTGAAAACGAAACTATTAAAATTTACCTAGGTATATTTTTCAGTTTAATGCGATTTGTAAAAATTATGCGTTAAACTGAATTTTTTTCATGTTATATCAATAATATAAATAAATGTATCTTCTATTTCATACATGTTTTGAAGTCAATATTTGAGGCCTATAGGCGAGTACCTAGGTATATATGTATAATAGATAAGAATCACGCATTTCCGTAACTAAGGTAGTACCTACAGTCTGATAGCGCAGGTCCAAAGACTATTTCGGTCGGCCAATGCTAAACATACAAGTAGATGTAAAATCTTACTTGATGATTGAAATTGACTGACAGTGAGGGGAAGAAATGTCGTCTTTTTTAAAGGGATTAGAATGTTCTTATTTATTTTACTCTAAGAAACGAAAGAGGTTTGTAAATAAATCTGCTCACAATTCTTGAGTTGTATTTGAATTAGTTTACACAGGCCTTCCATCCAATACTGTGTAATTGGACAAGAAAACTTTCCCCAATGATAACATTCAAACCAAAGCGTCAACTGAACCCTACTACCACCTATCTACTGGTTCTCTTAGCTTTATTCTTCATTCGGAATGATGAACGGATTGACAGATGGCGTGGTCTTAGCTGTTTTCTGATACTCGGGACACACTAGTTTTTGATGTTAGGCTTTCAGTGTTGATACCAACCTTTCTCTCTGTGCGATAATAGATGTTTTGTGCCACAAAGGTGACACAAGAATATAGCTATCATTCGCATAGTAACTTGGAGCAGAAGTGGTAGTAAGCTGCAGGTAGCAGGTTCCTATTGTCTCAGTCGGGCAACTTTTGAATTTGAATGGTAGGTTCTCTAGTAATCTACCATCTGATCCTGATCCTGATCCATTAGAGAATCTGTTAATCTATCTGGTATCGTGGGCTAGCCTGCTAGGCAAACTATATAAATATTAATATTGTCACACCGAGTCCCTCACGGGATAGGCCATCCGCAATCCGCTGAAATAAAATTGAATTTACAGATCGAAGTTTATACAGTACATACGTATGTTCATATACATATCATCACGCCGAGTCCCTCAGTCCCAGTTCTCTCTATACTTACATACCTATTTCGCTTCGTCCACATTAATCAGTCTCTTCATACATGCTCGCCGGTTTCGAGTAGGTACCTACTCTTGACGTTCGCGTCCTTGAGTTTATCCAGTAAGTAACATTATTATTTCGATATCAGGCATGCTTGGGTTTTATAAGAATCTATCGAATGCCTCTTGAATGTCTTATCAGGAGGAATCAAACTTGTCTGCCTTCCAAGACTACAGCAAGTTCCTGGAGGGAGGCCTAGGGCAGGCTGAGCTAGTGGGTGCTACGGGCTGGCAGCCGCCGTGGCGCGCTCCTCTGCAGAGGAAGGCCCCATTCTACCCGGGTGATGATATCTACCACGCCGACACATGGCGGGAACTCGAGGTAGGTACTTATGTTTAAACTAGGCTGTTCAAATATACCTCAGGAGTAAAAACATATTAATCTCGCACCTTTAGTCTAGGCCGTGTTTACCGAGATTTTATTATTTACACCGACCTGATGTCTAGTTAATCGAATCCGAATGACTATTCTTATTGATAGGAATGGTATTTCCCATTAATAAGCATAGTCACTTGGATACGAACATTATTTTTTTTTAAACTGTACCGATATTTCAGGTGACAGATGTAATCGGTGGCGCAGGATATAACGCTTCGGTCACCCCCCATGGAACTGTGTGCCTTCGCCTGCGAGATCGTGTCAAGTTGGTGGCCATTTGTGGTGGTTCTAGGGAAAACCTTAAAAATTGCGTCCGATAGATATCTTGAATGCAAGTTATTTCTTGAAGGCAGTAATGAAGCTCATAGATGTTTTGCGTCGTACATTACATGGTTTATACTTGAACCTGCTATTTATTCCATTATGATTTGCCTTCGTCCCATTAGGAACTTTGAAATGCCAGTTAGATTAATTAGGATAAAATAAGTGCCTAACGTTCTTAATATGTCTTAGGGTGGACATGACAATTGATGGTGCCGTACGCGTTACCAACGCCAAAAATAACATAATTCTGGCGCTTTCCCGATCGGGCGCTGCCGCTGCGCTAATCCACCCCAACGGCCGCGTGTACCACTACGGCTCTCGCGTCGAGATCCAGGCGCGCCACCAACAGGGCAACAACAAGTGAGCTTCGTCAAATAACCAATTAACCAAACCAGTCTACGAACCCTCACCAACAGATCCAAATGGGTCGCAATGATAAAATATAATTCTGTACTTTTTCAACCGAAAAGGATGCTGAAACATATGCTAATTTAATAAACGCGACGAAAATGAATTAAACTTCTGCCAAATGGGCCACTTTATGAAGTCGGTCAAAGAACAATCGACTCGGAAGTATGTCAATTGCCCGTTTATCATTTGCTAATAGGACAATAAGGCACAGAGTCAGCGAGTGTGACCTAGGCCCACTGCTTAAGCGTGTAATTGCGGTGACATCTGCCTTAGATGCCTCTACAATTACCAATAGATGCCGCCCGTTATATCATTATGTACCTATCGTTATTGACGGACCCCGTGAATATTGGTCTGCAATTTGGTACAGGTACGCTAAGATGTGGTACAAAGGTGTGTCATTTACGGCGGAGCAGTGTGCTTTGGTGTACTTGGTGGACGCCGCTGGTACACGTACCACCACCGACACTTTCCTTGACATGAGCCAAGACTTCACTCTCAACGTCTTCTACAAGTTAGTAATTGGCATTTATATAATAAGATGAAACAAGGATTCTTGAGCAAAATTAGAGCTGTGGAACTCCCGTGGATAGTTACTGGGCACTGGGTATACACACTTTTTTTACTCTTTAAGAAGGATGGTATAAGGTTAGTGATCTAATTTCCTGATAAATGTTTCGTGATGCACACAATCGAAGGCTTTGGATAGTTCACAAAAACACCTAGAGCATTCTGGAATCCTCATAAGTATCAAGAATTTTCCTCATATCCTGCATCAGCAGTCGAACGATCGTTTGGGTAACCGCATTGTTTTCCATGCATCAACTAATGTTTGTTAATAAAGGCGGCTTACCTACATCTGGTAAATTTGAAGTTATTAGAAAAAAAAACTGATAGGTAATTGGCAATATTGAGATTGGTCTGAAATAGTTAGCGCCACTAATAGTACCAGTATAAAGGTACATATTATTTTACTACCTATATTTCATTTGATCAGGATTTCTTTTTAAGCTGTGGTAGGTGAAGTTAAGATTTTGTTAATGAGGCTAGAAATATCTGCAAAAACTGATTCAAAATGGGTGGCTACAGCCGAATTAGTTTAAATAAAACTATGATCAATTTATTATATCTCTTAGTGACGATTTCCTAGTCTTCTCACTATTTATAACATTTCTCGTCGTCTTAGTCACATTGTATGACTAAAATTTTTATTTCTCATAGCAATAGACTTAGAAGTAGGCACGACAACATATAGTGGCATTGTTTACAAATAAACAATCGAATTACACCAGCGTATGTGTAGACTTGCTACTGATGTTTAATTTTTAGACAGAAGTCTCAGTTAACTACCCACTGTCACTTAGTACGTAGACTTTGTGATACTATTGACTTGCAGCGAGTCTCGCCACGGTCCATCGTACGTGAACGAGGCACTGTCACTGCTGCAGGCAGCTCAGTACTGGCTCACCGATGACGGCATCGACAACTGGATCATCAACAACGTCCGAGTCAGTCAGACTGCCGACGGACTAGTCAGGTAAAATTTGACAATAATTATCATCGCATCGCATATAGGATGCACACATTATATACGGTAAATACAGCTTTAGGATGTAAGTATGAGAGGCCCCTATTGTTTGATTTATGTATTAAACCCAAAAAGCTTTTTTATAGGGCTTAACGTTGCTTGTAGGCTTAAATTTGAGGAAATCATGCTACGAAAGTTAATTTTAATTTTATTAATATGGTAATTATTATTGATGTTAAATTATAATGACAGTGGAAATTATTTTAAATAATTACAACTAAGCAATTCCCGTGGCAATTGGAACGAAACGGATACCCTTGGATCTGCTCAAACATCCGCTTTCACAATCCGCATCATGGTGTAGGGTGACACATAGTCGTCATATTAATATTGCATTCCCCAGTATACATGTATATATAGAGGAGATTTTCGATCAACTATCAAAATAACTGTTTTAATCTTCCATCTGTTCATCATAAGTTTCAAACCGTTTTTTAAGTATGAACTATTGATTGGTTTTTCAAAATTGTTGCTTATATAATGGCTGCTGTACGAGGGCTTCGCTGTGTGCGGTTTCTTTGGTTTGATATGAGCTGGTTAATGTCCAGGATCCATCGCTGTAGCCACAAATACCAACTGCGCACCAGCCCCAGCAACGGATCGGCGTCCATTACCAGTCCTTTCTTGCATTGCACCGCTTCTCTCGGCCAAACGCAACATCTTTTCGTACGGTGAGTATAGCATAAATAAATAAATAGCATTGTCAATGTCGCCAACTAAAGGCATGCTTGTAAGGGGTATATACCTCAAACAGATAAAGTTATATGTGAATTGCTGATGAAATTCAACCTGTAGCGTTTTATGAGCCAGCATTATTGTTAGACGCGGCGAGCGGCGGATGCATTTCGACGGCAACTCGTTCATAGTCCGCAACGCCGGCCACTCTGCCGGCTTCGATGACAAGAACCAGCTCAAAGTGTACTGAACCTCTGCCCGCCCACAGCCCGCACACAGCAGTACAAGCATTGCTGCGCTTACTGACACTAACTAATCGTGATCCGAATGTTGTATAGAACACCCCAAATAATTCTAATGGCTATAACCGTTTAAACACTGCTAATTATTTCCTTTATCATTCTCTTTTCAATTCATTGTAAACAAGTGGACAAGTCGAGTTCAAAATAATAGTGTATGCATAAAGAGCTTAATTCTGTTTTCATTGACGCCATACCAGTGTGTAAAGCTTGTCAATATTTTGGAGATTTTTAATTCTATAATTTTAAGCTGCCGAGCTTGTTTTTACTTCTATATCATCGACTAGATCTGCATTCATAGTAAATAAGATTACAGTTTCAACAATACCTAAGTGTTAGATCGTCAACGTTTCTTAGTGGGATACTGATCGTATCGTTTAATTTTGTAACATATTTATTTACTGTTTTTTATATTTTTAACATCCTTGCAATAGGATCACGAGAGAGCAGTGTTAATCTATCAACTATTTATAACTTTTATCCACGACAATGAAATGATAAACATACACATAGCGCGTTAATCGACAAAAAAGATATAGCAACTCAATGTGAGTAATGTCTAAAAGAATTGAATTTTTCAAATTCAGCAACGCAGCAAGCGCGCTTCCTTTATTGCTATACCGAGCAGGACACGGACTGCCTCGTGCGTGCTATAACCGCAACTTCAGTAGGATTTACTGCTTACTGTACCTCTAGTGATGGTGTCTTTCTAGTCGAGACTAGAGTTTGGCAGCTATTGGAAAATATTCATTTACTTGACGAAATATTTCGAATTTAAGACTTGTCCCTTGTAATTTTTCTATGTTAAAAGTTCAAGTATAATATTGCTATGAAATAATAAAGCAATGTATGCTTCAAAATAGTTTTTTTCTTTTATTCGTTTCTTTTATACATGCCTACTAAATAGGCTAGTACTAGGCTTATTTAGTAGTAGTAGCATACATAGTGCAATATATGGAAAACATCATTTGTGCAAGATCCCTCATGTAGAGGTAGCGGCCAGCAACGGCGGTGGCTGCTACCGCAGCGCTGCGGGCGGCGGTATCTGTGCAGCGGCGCTGCGCGTCCAGCGCGGTGCGGCTATCGATCGGCGCGGTTCGCCGGTGGCGCCGCGCCGCGGCCCCTGTTGGCAGCGTTAGTCTGCCCTCGTGCGCCAGCTGTCAAAAGCAAGTGACGTAACCGGCAGGGCACACATACGGCCGCCGCCAGCCGCCCGCACAGTACGTCCGCGCTGTAATCTCCGCTCGTTGCACACGGTCTCGTCGCCGCGGTCCGGTGCACAGCTCGGAGCACAGAGCTCCCCACGCGCATCGCGCCGCAGGTGAGGTTGGGGCCGGCGTGGCCCCGGCCGCTCGGATTGCGCCCGACGCGGTATTGATCGCATCCCGTCCCATCTGACTGTTTCAATGTTTATAAACAGCCGGCTGCATCCAATCGCAGGAGCTTGTTTTTTATAAATTTCGGCCGACTGTGCCGATCCGGACGGCCGGACCTGGATGCACCGCGCGCCGTCAGCCCTGCAGCGCGCGGAATCTGTGCACGTACGTACACATGCACTTACTCAAAGATATTACCAATTTTATTTACAATACGCATCACTATAATGACGACAACGCGTTTACGTAGGAACAGTGTGGCAAACTATAAATAAAGTAATATCACTGTTTCTAAGAAGTTGTAAACACACGCTGTCTGTAAAGCATATTTGGTTTTTCTAGCGATTCGGTTTTATAAAACATCCTAAGCAATTGTAACTGTAGTTGAAAATAAGACTAAAAGAAACCTATTATAACGAAAAAAAGCCGTTCTCTGATCTTAGTGTAGGTAGGTACCTACTTGCACTCCCAATACTGCAGTTGCGGTGATCTATCAAAGCGCCACACTACGAGTCTTGCCATAGTCTTATTTGTGAGCTAGCAATTGTATACAATTGGGCCAAGATACCGGTCGTACCTGCTTTAATGATCTAACAAACAAAAACTCTTGCTAGATTTATCGGATGACTACAATTAATGAGATTAAAAGAAATCAAAAGTTGTACTGATTTATAGTGAGTGTTGGATGTAGGTCTCCGAGATATTAACCTACGTAGCTTTGTTTTAAACAACAGCTTCGATATAATAAAACTTGAATGTCAGAAGTCAAGTTCTTGCACAAAATGTCGCTGTTTTGTCAGTCATCATAAGGCTACTACTACAAGGACTCTCAACCGAGACAATTTATTTTTAGTAGAGCTACTTGTTTGTATGAGCATACGAGTATGTTCCATAGACTAAGTGAAGCCTTCTGCATTCTCCAGTAATCGTATTTAATTCAGAGTTAAGGGTTGGCAGATCCAATTAAATTTTAGGTCCTTTTTGAACCTTACCAAAGTTATCTCTTACTATTTTATATACTTAACAAATAGTGTCGAACATCGAACACTGTCATAAGACCTAGGTACCTACCTACCTACCTACCTAGGTTTCAATTCTTTTGCGGTTTCAAACTTCGCCCAGCATCTCAACTGGTAAAAAAAATCCTGACTACTTGAAAGGTATCAAAAAGTTTAAATATACATTATTTAAACCGAATACATTATACATTATTCATATACATTATTATATCAGTATTATATCATATACATTATATAATATTATTTCATTTATGCGGAAAAAAAGTTTAAATAATGTATATTAAAATTTTTTGAACTTCGGTCGATTTTACTTTAAAATAGCAACAGAGCACGTCAATATAACATAAACATTGTAATAACATTATTTCTTACACAACTAAACGACCACTAGTGATGTCAAAGAAGCATATTCAGTATTTGTAACGTTGTAGATTTTTACGTTTATTTAATGAGTGAAGTTATTAGCAAAAGATACACATATATATTTTTTTAATTACTATTAAAGCTAAATACACTTATTACGTAGGAAGAAAAAAGTCCTTTTTTATACAACTTGAGTGGAAAACAAGCATTCGACCCACCTGAAAGGAAACGGTCACCGTAGCCTAAACATGTAATACTTAATCTCGCTGTTTCACTCGCGTAAAATTAGATTATCTGCTCCCTTGGTTAGCTTAAAATTACTAGCCTAGCTCAATTAGTGCATACATTGTGTTTCAAATCGGATTAGTTATTCCTAAGATTAGCGCATTCCAACAAACAAAATACATGGAGTAATATTATGTTTCTGTAATTTTATATTATATATAATATCTGTATATCTAATATTAAGTATAGTCTCAACATGTGGACCCATCTTCACAATACTTTTATGAAAACTGCTCAGCATTTGACAGATGCTCAGAAGCTTAGACTTGAGTTTGTCCACTGGTCTTTGTGGTGTGCCGGGAGGCCGATTATCAGACCGCAACCGACACAGCATAGTACGCTCCAAAACACAAATTGCAATGATCGGGCTTTGAGCCCAATTGTCGATAACTAATATTTATTACCGAACCGAGGCGCCTCGAACGCAACGTGCCTATAGCCCCAACCTAATAATCCAAATAATACATTTACTGAGACTGCATGAACATGGCATAGAAAAATATACTTGTAGCTTTGCTAATCCTACTATTTTTGAAGGTTTGAAGGTTTGTGAGTATGTATGGATGTTTGTTACTCAATTACGCCAGAACGGCTGAACGGAATTGAATGAATTCTGGCACAGTGATAGATTCTTATCTGGGTTAACACACGCTGGACGTTTTGTTCCGAAAATAATTCTAGATATTTATACTAATGAAATCGATTTTTACCGCGAGTGAAACGCGGGCTTCTACGCGCGATTCTACTGATTATTAAAAAAATATAATAAATGAGCTAAGGAGAATCGTATAATATAAACGAATAAATACTCATCATATGTGTTACCAAGCAAGGAGTCAAAAACGCCTGCTAAATTAGCACAGTAATTGCTAACAAGTTCCACGTCACACATATTTGTTTTCGAGATTCACTGCAAAAGCCAGTAATTGGGAGTTAGTAGTGCTAGTTGTTAGTGTCAGTTGGGTGTACATAAACCCCATAATATCGAACGGAGTCTTCCATATGTTTTATTGCCACGCGTCCTACTTTTGGTAGTCCATTAGGCGAGGTCATGTCCCAGACAATTCTAGACCAGAATGATGGCAGGAAACATGCATTTTCTTACGTAGTTACTTCAAACAGCATGTAAACGTACCCACATCCTGCTATGCTTTCGAATTGTCATCGCAGAAAATTACAGAAGTTTAAAGGCTAATCAGTTGCACCTACTCACAACTGTTACCTCTTGATCGTTTTAAATTGTACATGTTCCAAATATGTATACAGCTAAGGTAGTGTTTAAGATATTAGACACTGGATGTAAATCTAATATTGGACTCAATCTCAAAATTGATTAGAAACGTTTTATTTGATTCAGTACAGTTTTTGTGGAAGTTTGTCTGATTTCCTGAGAAGAAATTAGCTACAGTCGAGTCTCTTTTATATGCCTCCGTAAAAGTAAGCTTCGAGAGGCAAGCGGAAAGAGTCACGAGTTTCAAGTTCAATGATACTGAAGCTTTGTGGGCCGTGGCGTGCTTATTACAATGCAGCTTTCAATATTGCACATTGATATTGCCCGTTATGGAATTAGCTGTAGTAACATGGGCCTTTCCTATTGATGTGCCATATCAGAAATGAAGACCACATAAATTTATTAGGCTTAACAACCTTACCCTTTAAAAAAACTTAACGTTGAAAAGCTTTACACAAACAGTGTCGTTGTCCCAAATCAGGGAAAATACAAACACATTTATTACTATGTTTAGCATGTGTAACATCATGTCCATGTCAAAATAAATAAATTGACAATGACAATTTGCCAAATTTCGTGCAGTAGATGTACGTACATGTATGTTTTTTGTGTGTGTGGCATGTTCTTTTTACTGAACGTAGCTGGCATCATCTTACTCTTCCTACTAAACTAATAAACGTTTGTGACGATGTTTGTTCAAGTAACAAAGAATGAACGGAATTGGATACACTTTGGGACGGATAGCTAAAGATAGAATAGAATAAAGGATTAATAATTTAACAGTGAAATTAAGTTTTACGCGAGTGACATAATGCGCAAGCTAATTCGTTAAAAGAGACGTTTATTATCGCATTTATCGCCCTTCTGCAGACACAGTTGAATAGCTAATCCCTTAGGAAGGGAGGCGACAATGCTCTAGCCCCCATTTTATCAAACTGCGTTCAAGAGCGGGTCATTCTTAGTTATTGCTTAACCTTAGGTGTTTATTTCCTAAGCATATACACGATCACATTGTAAAACATAAATATAAAATTCTAGCTGATCGCGGTTTACTAGTCAAAGATGCAGTCCTCTTAAACATATTTTTTACATCTGTCTGTTCCTTTATTCATGCAACGCGCGAAAAGTACTGAGCGGTATTTAAATTTTTCTCGTAAGTTCCGGGAACGTTTGCTACTTGACCGGTTAATGGTGAGACCAAGTTGAGTCTCCAGCCACATACTTATTACGTGCTTGAGTGGATTGGGGTGGTATTTTGTTATTTACAGCACCTGCACAGACCACACAGTAGGTAGCTTTGTCCAGAAGAAGAAGAAGAAGAAGAGATGAATTAGTTGGTGCCTGGTAGGATGTCAATGTGCGGTAAATTTTTAAGTCCAAGCTATTATGGACCTTATTGACAATGATAGTATTACCGCATTCATATGTTAGAAATGTATACGAATCAAGTTAAAAAAATCCAACAGACACGATGAACTTCAATACGATAGAGAAAAGCCGTTTACAAATACATATATTACGTATAGGTACTTGTATTCGCGTTGCAATCGTTATCCCTCTGATATGATTCCACATGTTTGAATTCACGGGCGGAAGCTTTACTTTAACGAGGAGCTGGGCGGGGCTGCCAGTTAATCATATGTTTATGTTATTACATATATGACACCTGACATTTGAAGGAATAAGGAATTGTGTGCATTTTATTTGTCAAACACATTGTATGTTTGCTGGTAAATGGATATCGTTCATTAAGAGGGATTAATATTTCAACGCCCAAGGACGGGAACGTTAAGAGTACTCGAAACCGACGAGCATGTATGAAGAGACTGATGAATGTGGACGAAGCGAAAGAGGTATGTAAGTCTAGAGAGAACTGGCGCTCTATACCCTCTGCCTACCCCGTTAGGGACTTGGCGTGATGATATGTATGTATGTATGTATGTATGTAAAATTTCAACTTGTTTGAATATAGATCAAATTGATAAGAACATCAAACCGGCGAGCGTGTATGATTAATGTGGATTAAGTGGTCTGTAAGTCTAGAGAGAACTGGCGCTCTTCTCTCTGTACGTATCCTGAAAGGGACTTGGCGTACCTCAATGTGTCAGTATGTAGAATTGCAATCGTCTTTGTCCTTATGCTCGCTCCGTTTTCTTCATTACCGAGAGTCGTCAATAACTATGTTGGCAATGCGGAAGGTGTTTTAACTTTTCGATCCCTTGTGTGCGATTCCCTTGGCCGCTACTTAGATTTCTAAATTGTCACTGCTGTTTCGATATAACCTATTGAAATCGACCCTCAAAGCCCCAATAATATTAAGGTAATAAATGTCAACATTGAATTATTGCAACTTAACCGATTTAATAGTCTTTGAAACGTTAGTTGCATCTTCTGTTTAGATTTAAACGAGACAGAGGAAGGGTACATAATACATCACAATATAATGATGTGATGCCGTCATGTATAGGTACAATCAACACAAACAGTGGACGTCCAACAATAGTGCGCCCTGCCCACGTCACCTGGGTGCGCCAAGTCTATGTCCACCTACATAAAGCGCTGTTGTTCGCTGGATGAAAACTCCACTCTGGTGTAACTATACGCTGATACTGCTCTAGGTCGGGACAATATTATATCGTTTTAACATAATATAGAACATAGCATTATAAAATTCTAAATGAAATAAATAAGTCTTACAAACTGGCAATGTCGCCAGCCATTTTGGCATTTTTCAGCGTGGCACAGATTTGGGACATAATACATTTTATTTATAAATATATACAATCTATATAGTTTCTTCGTATTGTTTGTTTAGTTGTATTAAATACAATATATTCAATTAATTAAAAACTGTTCAACAAAAAGGACACAGGGAACACTTGTTGAACGTCACCTATTAAACAATTCCGTCACCGCCCTAGGTATTCTAGAAAACCCTGTCATGAGAAGTTTTTTTTACTTTTGTTGATAACATAGGTATAAATGAAGTTATGCTGTGGGTTTGTACGCTGTATTGTTTCGTGTTTCCGTAATTTCAACTTGATTGCCATGCTTTTACACGCTGATATGGTCTCTGAAGGCATAGGGTACCATAATCTAGGAATAGAAATACCGAGGCATTGGAAAAAAATTTTTTTTGTTGTAAATAAGAGTACTATTACCTATTTCTCAGTGTATCTAGGTGCAGGTCTTACCACCAAGATTTATCAATAAAGTTGATAATGCCTTAATACCTTCAAAAATTTATTGCTGAAAGGTTAGCTATCAACAGATCAGTGGCGAAGCGTCCTTAGAACACGATTCCTACCGGCTTCCCTTGGCAGATTCGCGCTCATATACGACTATTCTATGTAGTCATAATATCGCAAGAGACATAATTACATTGCGCCCTTTGTAAGAATATCCTCCAATATGCTGGATACAAAAACGCAATGTATGTGAAATCGCGCAAACGCCCACATACACGATTTCACGTAGTAGGCGGCTGGGGAACTCGCTCATAATATTGGGAATTCAAATAGTTAAAATGTAGGCAATTCACGCACACATAGACATTACAACCACATCCAACCATACGTCGATATAACAGCGATTATAAGCCGATCTCAGATAGCCTCCAATCTTTATTTGTTATGCGTTAAGGTTTCGTTTCGCTTGAAAAGTTTCCTCCAATCAGAGCAATTCAAGAGTCAGTCAAATCAAAGTCAATCATTGACCTCACCTAGCCATTATTTCGCGCGTATTTGCACGGATTGTTTTGTTATGCTAATTTATCTATTGTAATATGTGATAAGCTTGATTGTGTTGTGGTATATAGTTTAAAAAAAACGAAAGTAGTGAAATTTTACTTGCCAAGTGTTGTCACAGTGTTTGTTTTGTTTCACCGTAAAGGTTTGTTTGTTTATTTTTGTTTCTTGTCGTCACGTAGTCTGTTAGGTTAGAAATGGCGGCGTTAATACAAATAGGTTGTTGTCTTACAGATTACCTATTAAATGAGTTAACTTCGTTCTCTAAACAATCTTTCGAAAATAAAAAATATATCATTAAACATGGACGGGCTCGTCCTGATATGAAAATTGATTATAGACGTAAGGATGGGTGTTTCAAACATTTTCACAGTTCTATGTATGATAAATACGATTGGATAACCGGCAGTTGAAAATTACATAAGTTATTTTGCTTTCCATGTCATGTCCATGTTATTTTGTTTTTCGGTTTGTAGTATAGAAAAATAAATAGTGCAGTATTCCTGCTGGTATTTGTTTGTGATGATGATGCTGGCAAGTTAAGTTTCACTTATTTTAGTTCTTTTTTGGCTGTGTATTTATAACCCCCGTGTGAGTGACGTGTGCTTTAAAACGGCTTTTTAAAGCCACTTTTATCATACTCGACATGCACTGTTCATATGATACCAGTAATGTCATGTATGGGGAAGGTGGTGAACACTAACAACTGCAATACAACGCAACGCAACCACCATACATAACATTTCGCCGTAGTTTTGGGAGGTGAACTAACACACTAATATATGGTATGTAATTTATTGCATTTTTTTTTACAAGTTAAGATATGACGTTTTGCTTATTCACGCGTTAGCCATTTTTTGGTCCGGCTTTACCTTTCTTTTTTTTCACCCCACGCCACTGCAACAGATGTACTATAATGTAAAGGATTGCACGTTCGCTTCGTGTTCCTAATGTTGTTGGTACTTCAGTCTGACGGTGGTGAATTCTCATGTAACCGCGGAAGTTCGGAAATAATAAACAACTTCTATTGATTGCGTCGGAAATAAAACTATGTACACATTGCGACCCCGGCATCTGATTTGTGTTAACAAGATGTGTGAGAGTATTATTCTTATTTATACTCGTATAATTAATCATGAAAACATGTATTATCAATTTATAATTATCTTCAATTAATGATATTATAAACATCATACCCGTATAATTTAAATTAATTACAGACATTTGCGTTACTGTATCTGTGTGATAAATACTTGGATTAATAATCTATTGAATGAAAAGTAAGGCTGTCATTCGTGATCGCCTAAAGGTTAAGGTAATCGTTTACCATCAAATCAAGCCGGGACGTCACCTTTAGGCATAAGTTTATATATAAAGCATAAGTTAAAAAATTGTAGATGCGTTGTTCATAATAATAATACTATATCCTCACGCCTTCCCACAAGGGTCCCCGAAGGGATGGGCAGAGGTGTATAGGTAATACCCACACACCCACTTTCCGCCAGAGGTATATAAGGTGCCAACGTGACAGATGGCGAGTCCATCGCCGTTACTCAAGGAATACACATACCTACGCCTTTGAATTTCTTCTCAGACGTATGCAGGTTTCCTCTCGATGTTTTCCTTCACCGTAAAGCTCGTGGTGTAACTAATCACTGTACTTAAGATCAGAAAAAACTCATTGGTACAGTCGGGATTCGAACATGCGACCTTTGCGTCGCAGGCAACTGCTCGAACCACTCGGCCACCACGGCTTCTCACGGCGTTGTTCATTGTTTGTGAGAATAAATATGAACAGATATATTTTTGTACTGACACTTAATCAAGCTGTAAGATAAAAGCGTTAAAGGAATTAATTACCTTAAGGTACACTTTCCTCGTAGAAAGCAAGTTATCGGCGACTTAGAAACGCTTAACTGCAAGCGAATGAACTCTATAATCTTAAAGCTATTACGCAATTCCCTTTCAATGAAACGAGTTGAACTAAAGCAGACTGATAAAGAACGAACGCAATGCTCCCCACACAAATCAAGTCTGGTAATAGCACTCGCATTGAAAGAAATAGACGGATGGATGCTACTTTTTATCTCTGCAATAACAAAAATTTGAACGATACGAGGAAAATGTGAACGGAAACCTGTGAGAAAAAACAATAGTAGGTAATAATGCTGAGCTCAAATTCTTCAAACCTTTGACACGATCTCGTGCGTTATTTTACTTACGGATATAAGTTCTAGCAATGGTTTACCCAAACCCATTCTTTTAATAACAAACCCGTAGGTACTTAAGCCACGTTTCTCCGTGAATAAATTTTACACCGTGTGAAATGTTATCTGCGGATATATCAGATGCATAATAAACAGGAGAAGTTGCTATTAATTTTTAATAGCCGTGGTGCCCTAGTATTTAAATTTGCTTCTGAAACTAATCGCAGGTTCGATCCATGGCTGTCTCCGGCGAAAAGAGGGGGCTGTTACAACTCCGCCTACCTCTTCGTGAAACCTATAAGGAAGTCGTACGACTCAATGTGAAAACAAACTCATCTTATATATACCTACATTATTTGACGTTCTACAGTTGTTTTAATTTGTATTGTGCATATTCTATGTTGATATGATCTCATCTATAATTTGATCTATATTAAATCCTTAATATAATGCAGGCTTATTAAAAAAGTAGTCTGTTGCATCAATTACATCAACTTTTCATTGCATTTAAATGTATAATCGGCGTATGCCTATTGAGAGGTCCAGTTACTCCCACTATAAGCCCTATGCCGGCGCTCTTGCAATGCGGGTACCTTATGAGTTATAATTTGTATGGACGGCAAATTTTTCGTCCTCGGCTCTGCAAGAAATTGTCTTGTTTTTGAGGGATAAAGGTATTTATTTATCAATACGTGTAGTACTAGTTCATTGTATTCAAACATCGGTGTTTGGTATCGTACTAATATTATAAACTAACGGTCAGTCTCAGCTTCGTACGGGTGGATATAAGTTTTTTTTTATAAAAAAATATATGGCCTATGTCACTCAGGGTGAATGTAGCTTTTCAATGGTGAAAGAATTTTTCAAATGGGTCCAGTAGTTTTGGAGCCTATTCAATACAAACAAACAATCAAAACTTTCCTCTTTATAATATTACTAGCGGCCCGTCCCGGCTTCGCATGGGTGGACATTTATTTTTTTTAAATTTTGGCAACAAATTTTTTTTTCTTCCTATAAAATAGCCTTATAATCAATTCCAATAATGTAGCATTTAAATGGTGAAAGAATTTTTAAAATCGGTCCAGTACTTTTTGAGCCAATTCATTACAAACATACTTACATACATACAAATCTTTCCTCTTTATAATATTATAACATTTTATGGTTCTATCTTTTGTAGTTTAGGCAGCGTACGCAAAATAACTACTTCTACTTTAAATACTTCTTTGGTTGATTTTTTTTCAGTTTGTGTCCGAAAAATCCAAATATCTTACGGAACCCTATTTTTTTCCAAAATAAAATCTAGTCTATGTTACTCGTGGATAATGTAGCTTTCGAATGGTGAAAGAATTTTTAAAATCGGTCCATTAGTTTTGAGCCTATTCATTACAACCAAACAAACAAAGAAACAAAGTTTTCCTCTTTATAATATTAGTGTAGATTAGTATATATTTGTGTATTCGTATTAGTATAGAGTATTGATGAGAAAGTTTGTGAGCATGTTTGCACCTTTTCATGCAAAACTACTGAATGGAAATGTATGAAACTTTGCACAGAGATATATTGTTAGCTAAAAATCTACCAATCAAAGCAAAACCATGGGGCACCTCTTGAAATCTTTTTAAAGATTGATATTGAAATATTTTAATAGATGGTGTAGTGTAATGTAATATTAAGTTGTACAAATAGGTATATACCCTACCAATGCGTTGTGTAAGTGTTAGCCCCTTATAGAAATCAGCCATTATTTCTTTTACTAACAGGTATTTTATGTAAGTTTCTGAGTAAGGATACTTTTACCAACCACATTTATATTTTATAGAGTCAGGTGTTTCGCAACATTCTTATTACTGGCCGTGTAAATACTTACCTACCCATAAGTATACGTACTTGTTTTGAAATACTTACAAAGCATTTACGTAATTAGATATTATGTGTAATTAATGATACCTCTACTAAAGAATGTCTCAAGCGTGTTGATAAATCGCATAGAAAATTTTCTATTCCATACCCACGGTTTCTCCATAAATATGTAACTCTATGGTCAAAGGTAGCTATTAAAAATATATAGCTTGCTATATGAACAACGTGGTCGTGAATACGTTTTTTTTTATTGCAGCTACACGATATTCATTTGTTTCCCATTTTCATCATCATCATCATCATTTATCATATTGGTATGTTGACAGAGTCACCATTGGGTACAATAGCATATCCGAATAAGTGACTTAATTCTTCGTTGTAGGTATTATTTACAGAATAAATTAAATAATGATCTCACTTTCACTCTTACTCTCACTTTGTGGACTCAGTACATTAATGTACTGAGTCCACAAAGTTTGTTGTGTTTGACAATTGTTGTTTTTTCTTTTTAATTGTTTGTTACAAATTGTTTTCTTCCGCGAACGCTCAGGCTGTGGAATGGGCTCCCCGTTGAGGTTTTCCCTGGAGAGTACAGCATGGAGTTCTTCAAGAAGGGTGTGAAAAGATTCCTGCAGGGTCGACAGCGCGCGAGTGATACCCCTGGTGTTGCAAGCGTCCATAGGCGGCGGTAACCGCTTACCATCAGGCGGACCGCATGCTTGCTTGCCACCCAAGTGGTATAAAAATAAACTGGGATTGTAATTAATACACAAAAGTTTGGCCGTAGTGTCGTTTACTTCCCCCGAGTACGTCGTCCCCGCCCTTCCCGAAGGGGAAGGTGTGACAGACCGTGAGCCATCGCCATATTTCAGGCACGACTACCTAAGTATATACCTATATACCTAAGTATATACCTTAGAATTAGTACTCCGATGTGTGAGCTTCTCTACAGTATGTTTCATTTGCCGTAAAGCTCGTGGTATGGTTGCACTTACTAAAGAGTTCTAGTAAGTGCAAGCCGGCGAGGTTTGAACTTGCAATTTTGCTATTGCAGGTTGATACTCCACCAAAGGTTACGTTCACTGAACGCAAAATATACGCAAGTACCTATAGCAACAACGATACACGCGCAATCGTTATGTTACATACACAATTTGTCACGTAATACGTCTTGCAATCTATGTTTCAAAATAATATTCTCAACATCCCAATCAGGGCTCCTTTCAGAATAAACAGTTTGCCAAGGGTTTCAATTTACTCTCACAGCGGTATCCTCAAACTCATATCATAAAGAGGCAGTGTTTGCTTGTTCGTTGGACATCGCCGATCGTTCAACTACTCTGACAACTAACTAAATCGCATTGAAGAAATAGTTTCCATTATAAATCCGTTTATTGGCTATAGGTAGGTAAGTTTATAAAGATAGTGCCATCCACGAAAACGCACCCCACTATTCTTCCCTATAGTTTATAGTGTGCAACCTTCCACAAATGTTTAACGCATCTTCGTGGATCGAACGAACTGTATGTATAATCATGGTGCCCAAGAGAGTGGATATAATCAAAAGCAGTGCGGGTGAAACCTACCTAGTACTTAAATGATAATACGCCATACCAAATGAATAGATACAGTTTGGGAGAACATATAAATGCACCACTTCGGAAAACAGCGGGATAATAATAAACGTGTACCCACCTTAAGGAAGGAAGGGAATATTATATTTATTTTGTCAAGTGCGCATGTCTTGTACATCATTGTATTTTATTGATTTAACTTATAATTATCATGACGCCTTCCCACACGAATCCTTGATATAGGTAAAATGTATTCAGAATGAACATTAAATAAAAAAAAAAACTAATTATGAAATTGTTAAATTTCAAAATGTGGTTCCAGCAGTTGCCTTCGACACAAAGATCGCAAGTTCGAATCCCGACTGTACCAATGAGTTTTTCTGAACTTAAGTACAGAGATTAGTCACACCACGAGCTTTACGGTGAAGGAAAACATCGAGAGGAAACCTGCATTCGTCTGAGAAGAAATTCAAAGGCGTATATATAGTCGTGCTTGAGTAACGGCGATGGACTCGCCATCTGTCACGTTGGCACCTGATATACCTCTGGCGGAAAGTGGGTGTGTGGGTATTACCTATACACCTCTGCCTACCCCTTCGGGGACCCTTGTGGGAAAGCGTGAGAAAATTGTAAAAGATGCATTAAATACAGTTCGAGCAATGGTATATTCTGCAGCTAAGATCAATCGATGTTCATCAGGACACGTGGATTTCTCGAGGGAAACAAATTACGCGGTCTTTCTGATGGTAAGCGGTTACCGCCACGTATTTGTCTTGAGGCTTGTTGATGTTCATATTTCTTAGAACATTTTTAAAAGCATAGGCATTGCCGCCGCAATTATAAATGCCTGCAGGTTGGTAGGAGGACCAATTGCATCCCCGCGGTTGGACCGAAAACAGAAAAGATAAGATAATTTATCTTTATTAAGAAAAAAGAATAAGAACATTAATATCCCACAGGTTACAGTGGTTTTAACAAAGTATTTTAAAGAGATTTCCTTTCTGTGTAGTATATAGATGTTTATAGATTTAGTGGGTGGTCTTAATGTAGTACTTACTTATTTATACTAATACTTGCTGTGCCCGCGACTTCGTCGGCGTGGACGGCATTTTTATCTTACGTAAGTTTTTTTTTTAATAAAAAGTATCCTATGTTACTTCTAATACCTCCAAGAATATGTGTACAAAGTTTCGTGATGATCGGTTAAGTCGTTTTTACGTGAAAGCGTAACAAACAAACTTACATTCACATTTATAATATTAGTAGGGATTATAAAGATGAAAGGTTTGTATGTAATTATGTTTGTAAGGAGCTGTCTCAAATAGTACTGGACCAATTTAAAAAATTCTTTCACCATTTTAATGCTACATTATCACTGATAATGTAGCATTAAAATGACTATTATATTTTAATATAATATATTTTAATAGCAAGAAAAAAAATTATGGCAAATATGGCAGTAATGTCCACCCGTGCGAAGCCGGGACGGGCCGCTAATCCTTACTAATATTATAAATGTGAATGTAAGTTTGTTTGTTACGCTTTCACGTACAAACTACTTAACCGATCATCATGAAACTTTGTACACATATTCTTGGAGGTATTAGAAGTAACATAGGATACTTTTTATAGAAAAAAAAAACAATTTTACGAAAGGTAAAAAAGCCGTCCTCCCCGACGAAGTCGCGGGTACAGCTAGTGAATTATATATTAAGACTACCCACTAGGGCACCCTCTGAAGGAAATTCCGGAGGCAGCCATGCCTGCCTTTCTACGTGTAGGAAGACCTGCCCACACGTTTCCCCCCTGATAGCAAAATACCTATACAATTATGAATTATCCAACTAATATTATAAATACGAAAGTTTGTGAGTATTATGTGTATGGATGCTTGTTACTCAATCACGCTAGAACGGCTGAACGGAATTGTATTAAATCTGGCACAGTGATAGATTATTAGCTGGATTAACACATAGTATATGTTTTGCACCGAATAATTCTAGATAAAATTATACTAAGGAAATCCTTTTCACGCGGGCGAAACCGCGAGGCATTGTTCTTCCTTTTTCACGTAAAATCTGCCAAACGGAATTGCCAGAATTTTGGCACAGACATGTCTTTCGCTGGATTAATTCATATGATATGTTTTATTAAGAAACAGATCCAACAAAATATGAATAAATGACATCGAATTTGTAACGCGGCACTAGCGTATAGTATTTATATACGTCGGTGTATATTCCCGTTTCCGGAGAATACGGTTTCATCAAAGAATGTTACAGGTAAATTTCATGGAAATTGGTTCGTTAGACTGAATCCCACGCAAAGTTCGGTAATGATGTACGAGCTAACAAACTATGACCATTATACATTGAGGGAGGGAGATATATGTTAGTGAAGTTCATCGAGCTATATATAATAAGGACGTTCCACGAAACACAATTATCTTACACGAGCTCATTCGTATCCATATTAACATAACCTTGGAAAATTATCTTCTACTTTCGCTGAATAGGAATTATCAATAAACATCCAATTAACGCAATAAAAACGATTGCCCATATAATTACGACCAGATCACGCGTTGTTATTCACCGATTCTAGTTGAGTCATGTCTAGAAAAATGTGTTACACTGTAGTGTGACTTGGGATTGGAACATGACCTTTCGTGTCCTCTTCGTTTAATTCATTTTACCAAGTGATCATTACGTACCCCATTTCAGAATGGTTTTAAAAGCATAAAGTACATTGACGTGCACATGTTGAGTGCATAGACGGTCGTAATTCATGATGGTACATTGCAGGCGATGTTCATTGTTCAATTGCTGAATCACGTATTTCAAATCATACGAACAAATTTATCGGCCTTGGCAAACGCAAGATGTGGAACATTAGTGATGGGAGATCAGTGGTGCATGCTCACTGCATATTGTAATACATACATATCATCACGCCGAGTCCCTAACGGGGTAGGCAGAGAGTATAGAGCGCCAGTTCTCTCTAGACTTACATACCTCTTTCGCTTCGTCCACATTCATCAGTCTCTTCATACATGCTCGTCGGTTTCGAGTACTCTTAACGTTCCCGTCCTTCAGAGTCCGATCTATTTGATCCAGGTACTCGCATGCTTCTTAAGTACGAATGACTATTCTGAATTTTAATTGGTAGTATAAGACAGTACGACGGCCTGTGAGAGCGTGCCTTAAACAATTTTGCACACCTTGCGTGAACTAATAATTAAAACGTAGTCAAAGGCTCACAAGAAAGATCTCCAGTCAGAATGTTTAATTGATATTTGATATACAGTAAACTTCACACACGAATGAGTCATATTTAGGTGTTGGCTGCTGGTGATGGGAATTCAAAGTATAGGAATGTTTGAAAACATGAAACGAGGTTTAAAATGCACGTAAATTTCAGATAGGCATGTGTTTGATGTATCGCAAGCAATGTGAAATTAAATGTAAAATATGTTTGCGTAATATATTTTCTTAAAACTATTGCGAAGTAATATTTCAGAGACGTCAACGTGGGCCTTATTGAATGGCTCCAGAAGGTACACCTTCCGAGCTTATAGATTTAGTCTTCAGCGGTTCTAAATATAGCACGAATTTGGGTAGAGTGGTTACAATCTCGTATTTCAGCGTTCATTCAAGATCAAGGAGGCTATTTTGTGCACCGCGTGGGAAATAAACTACTACAAATCGAGCAATTTCGCCTGCATCGCTTTAGAAAAATATAATATGTCCAACGTTGATGATGACAATGATGTACCTACACATGAACATAATTTTCTGTACCTCTAAAACTTCTATTATATTAAAGCCATTTGTGTAAATTTGCCAAAAAATATGAAGCAAATGATAGAGCACTATAGAAAAATGCATTTTTAATGCAACAGAAGCACTGATACTAACGTGTATTGTGTTATCCCAGCTCAGGTGTAATTTCTTCTGCATCAACAAATAAATAAAATACTTAAATTTGTGTGACTACTATTGAGGAACATACAATATTCGTACGACTAGACAACAAAGAGCAAACGCAGATATCAGTAAAGTTTCCCCACGGTTTGTAAATCGGTTTTGATTCGGCCAGTCCTTTTTAGTGATTACCCTAAAAACAGGAGCATACCTATTTTAAAGATGCTACTAACTACTAACAACTAGCTAAAACTGAATTCAGTCGTATTTTCTTGTGACCATTGTTGTATTAAAAACTAAAATCAAAAAATCAAAACTATTGGACATATCCTACTTCCTACTAATATTATACATGAGAAAGTTTGTGAGGATGTTTGTTTCTCTTTCACGCAAGAACTACTTAACGGATTTGGCACAGATATAGGTTATACTTCCATTGAAAAGTCAAATATTTAAATAAAAATGTATGCGGGTGAAACCGCGAGGCACAGTTGATAATTGATTTTCTTTGTTTGTTGTAGCCAATAAGGCGGCTTTTACAACCAGGATATTTTGCACACTTTCGTAACATTTGTTACGCGCAAATCGATATTTAAGCTACATTCCGCATTTGCCTAGACACAGATGCATTTACCTATGCAAATTTGAGCGCAGGCCTGTGTAATGCAATCGACACCGCCGCTCGTTACCTAATATAATTTTATAGTCGCTTGGATTTTTTCTGTGTGAATCCAAATCGTTTTCCGCCATTAGATGTAAATTATATATGTAGTCAGCTATTAATGCCGGAGAAAGACTTGTCAAAATCAGTCTGAATGTTGCGTAGATAAGCCGAAACATACTGGCGGGCAGGCGGGCCAATATAATGAACATAGTTACTACATTCATGTAATTTTAGCATCAGGCTATTTTAAAAATAGCGTATTTTCTAATACCAATAATCTCTAATACGTAAAAATTAATTTTATTAGACATTCATCGCGCGATCTGTAATCTATTATTGTAAGGTGAAGGTAATCTTTTTTGAAGGTCAAGGTGCCCACACTAGTTATTGCGCTCGTCGCAGGTACGGGCCGTAGAGCCGAAACGCGGTCATTTCACTCACACAAAAAGTGGAATAGCTGTCCAATGCTATCCAAGATAATTTACGTTGTGCCATGACTCACGTCTGTGGCATCATGTCTATTATGGATCAACGACGCTGTACTAAGCTGAGACTGTAATGTTCTTATAAGAAAAACATTCTGATTGGCTGATTACCTATTTGAATACCTTCCATACCACTGCCTATTTAAAGTATATCCTCAAAGGTGTAGGCAGAGGTAGTACATACTCACATACCCACTTTCCGCCAGAGATATATTTTAGGTGCCAACGTGACAGATGACAAGTCCGTCGCCGTTACTCAAGCACGACTACACATAGCTATGAACTTCTTCTCAAACGTGTATAGGTTTCCTCTCCATGTTTACCTTCACCGTAAAACTCGTGGTGTTACTAATATTTAGGTACTTATTATTATATTTTGGAAGAATAGCCAGAAGAAGACTACGTTGCCACTAGTTCAAATCGATCGGACACTAGGTTGGGAACATGAGCATGTATAAAGATTGATGAATGTGAATGAATAAAAAAAGGTCTACTGGCGCTCTATTCTTTCTGCCTACCCCGTGAGGGACTTTGCGTGATATGTATGTATATTTTCACACCTACTCACTACCAACCCAAAACCCTCTTCGCCGGAAATATTACATATTTGACAACGAGTAAGTCATCTTTCCTCAACTTCGACTGTAAACGCCTTGTTTCTTCTCAACGTATGCAGGTTGCTTTCCCGCTACTTGCGTGCGATATTACCTTCTATTAAAATCGTATTAATATTCCCCACGTCGCGATCTCTGTATTCTCAGTGCGCGGACGCTCAAGCAGTGTGGAATTTATTTTGCAGTTATGTATATAACAAACGTACGAGCGTCCTTTTGTCTCGCTATGTTTGATAATAAAACCAAACCAATGCATAATATATAGATTGTTATATACAATGTTTTTGTCTTTCAGATCTGAATTGACTGCAAGAGAAGCAACTAGCAAGTGATTGCGACAGACTAGTCTTATAGGACAGACGCGGGGCGTAATGTGAGTTAGTTGACGAGGCTGTGAGTTTTGATGTTGGAGTGGGGACAAGCTTAGGCAGCGATGCTGTCGTATATGGTTCCTGTGGAGGAAAAGCCGCCGCCGGTGCCAGGCAAGGGGAGGCTGGCGCTGGAGCTACTGGGCAGTCCCGGGAGCCCTGAGGCTGCGGCGCGGAGAGCGAGGACTGCGATCTCTAAGGAGTCTTCTACCAGCTCCTTCGCTAGTGACCTCACTATATCGTCCTCTACACCCACCGGGGCACTCGACAAACCGAAGCACAAACTCCTCGGAAATGGCACCAAACACACCACGTTAAAGAGGTGGGTTCAACTTTGCACTATGATCGACTAGTTGTGCCCCGCGGTCTCACTCAGGTAGAATTTAAATTATTGTGACATTTTCAGATTTTTTGTAGTAATGCATAATCTTTTTGTTGGTCCAGCAAATAATAATTTGCCTATAATAATTTGAGGAAGGCTTTAGGTGATTCATACTGTTACTACTACTACTACCCAAGGGTGCGGGGCAGTAATGTTATAGATACATACAGGGTGCCTCCAATAGGACAGTTGTTCAAATATGCTAATAATCTATATCTTAACTTAATTTCATTCATTGCCGTTCTTTCCTCAAACGCCCGCTTACCATCAGGCTGACCACATACTTGTATGCCCGTAATATAAAAAAAAATACTTTTGCGCGAAAGAGGAACATCCAACCTCTTTCAAACTTTTGCATTTATAACATTAGTAGGATCTTCTTGTCAATACCTATATGAAATCTTATTTTAATAATGGGTATATGCATGTCATTAGTGCGGTGGGCAGACTACGTGGGCTCGACCGTACTGTGACCCTCAGCGTTACTTTGGTCAATGTGCTTTGATTCACAAACACGAGCTACCTTTACTGGAAGGTCACTTAATCACAGAGAAAAACCAAATTATTACGTACTCGACTACCAAAAATGCTTGGCGGCGGACGGCTTTTTGAGTTCAGTTCGTGGGCGGTCTAATGCATCCTAGGACATATATCATATCTAATGACATAATATTTTTTTTATTATCTCAAAAAAAAAAACTTTTCATACATACATCATACATACAGACTCCCTAACGGGGTAGGCAGAGTATAGAGCGCCAGTTCTCTCTTGACTTACATACCTCTTTCGCTTTGTCCACATTCATCAGTCTCTTCATACATGCTCGTCGGTTTCGAGAACTCTTGACGTTCCCGTCCTTGAATACATATCAGAACATTATATCACCATTCTATGATGCAAGATCGAGTCACGTGTGGTTAATCGAGTCCATTAGAATTCAAATTGCAAATTAGCTTAGAAATGCCGGTCGTGTGACATTTTATTAGGGTATATGGTTTAGATTTGTATTATACATACATACAATTGCTATAGAGTGAGTCATTGAAATACACGAAGTTCTGTGTCAAATAAGACGTTTATTATGAAATGTTGTAATTAAAGGACCCTTCATAGCTATTTATAAGGCTCGGGTTATAGGTATATAACCTAACCTACCTATTATAATAGACCTGATTAGGTTTTCTCATTGGAACAGTGCCAAATTCAACCGATATAGCAGATATTTTGACCCTGCTCCCTATGCTTAACCCAATTAAAGCGGCCTGCCCGGGCTTCGCACGGGTCCAAGTTTAGAAAAAAAGTTTAATTAATATAGGTATATATGTACAGTAGTTAACATTATGCAAAGCTTTAGTGAGGATGTCTTTGTAAAGATAAAGAAAGGCATGTTCCGTTGGTTGTACGTAAAGGAAGGACGTGTGAAGAAATTTTGGATATACAATGCCAAAGTGTCTGGAAATCAAGGCAGAGGAAGACCGCATCCCAGTTACCTAGATCAACTTGACCGAGCTTTCAAGGACGGGAACGTCAAGATTACGCGAAACTATGAAACAACAACTGCAGAATACTGTTTTGTAATAATCATATAGAAGTGTTTATTAAAACTATTTTAAAGTGTGCAAGGATTAAATGCACGTCGACCATTCACACTGAATCCCATAGGACAAGTTTTATTGCGATCGACACGTCGGCTGCGCTGAATGTGTGTACCTATTCCACTATAATTGCTAAACCAATTATCAGAGTTTTATAACGTGTGATACAAATTGGAAGTAATTTTAATAGCGACACGAAAGGGAATTAGGATTTCTTTTCAACGTGTCAGAGTGGAAACGAATGTTAATTATGGCACGTTATCGCTGAAATAGCTTACAGCTAAGATAGTGACTGAGATATATCTGCCTATCTTTAAAGAGATATATATATATATCAGTTTGCAAAATTATGCAAGTATTGAAGTCAGTTTTGCTCGTGATAAAAGCGCTAAATAGCCATTAATATACTGGGGGCTTAGGTTATATATCCTCACGCCTTCCCACAAGGGTCCCCGAAGGGGTAGGCAGAGGTGTATAGGTAATACCCACACACCCACTTTCCGCCAGAGGTATATTAGGTGCCAACGTGACAGATGGCGAGTCCATGGGTATTGTTAATCGAATATAAATATATACATATATTCTATTTACTCATTATCACTAACTGTCGCCCGGTGCCCGAAATTCGACCATAATTGATCAAAAATAGATATTTTCAACTTCATAATGGTATAGATAATATATCTAATTCTGTTATTAGGAAAATGTGAAAAAGTATAGTAAAATATTCATAATGTATTAAAAGTGTTACAATTTACATTATTATTATTATTATTATTACTAGACAAAGATATTCAGTTACTAATACTTTGATTGAATTACTAGATTCTGTTCATTTTCGCAATTATGAATTATGTTATATTTATTAATAGGCTTTATAGATGACTGAAAAAAAACCAAGCACCAACTCGCTTTTTCATATAGGATTTTCAATCAATTTTCTTTGCCCAAATAGTTTTTATCATCCCACGCATCGGGCGCTTTTCGCGGAATTTTCGTAAGCCATGAGGTGTAGATTTCCAGTTGACAATCTGGCCTGAAAAAGGACATTATAAATAAGTCTCGTTCGAGTTTTAAACAAGTATTTAAAATGAGGACATGTGACGAAGCAACTGCGACCATCTCACATGCACCCTCCAAAGAAGATTGCAGTCGTGCCCTCGTACAAGTCCTTTGAGACAATTTGAATAGCGCTCGAGCACACAATGTTCGCCGTTTGCATATAAAACTACTTTTATAACGTTCCGTTCGCAACGAGAGCATATTTTATTATAGTTTACATTTGAATAATGGAATAGGAACATCACAGCGTGGTGAGACCTACTTGCTGGCAAGCCACCCAATAAAGCCCGTAGACGTTACAGGCACCGGCTTTAATGACTTGACGGTTTCTAGCTTGCTAACAACTTGAGGAAGAGCGTCCGACGCCTCTTGACGAATGGCATCCGCTTCTTCTACTGCTGTCCTAAAAACACACAAAGCTACATTGTTTGCAAGCTACGTAAGATAGGGCAGTGGGATAAAATCTAGATTCAATACAAACATTACATGGTTCTATTGATTACAGTGAATTTTAAGTATTGTATCACGAGTTTATATAAAATTAAAAATCTTTTTATGTGTGGATGTAAACAATCATAGTTAGTTAGGTTGGTACTGGAGAGGTTCCGCCGCCGACTGGAGTGTCGCTTCAATGTCAGCCGCAGGACGTATCTATTTAGAGATCGTTGCGTTCATTTGTTTATCCCTCTCGCAGTTTTTATTTATCAATAAGTATAAATATAAGGTTTTTAACAGAGGATCAGTAGTGACTTTTGTTCTCAGTACACATCCACAAAGTCAAGTATGCGGGTTCCAAACTTCGGTCTGCACCCGTAAGCTTCCTCATATTACGAACTGCGGCTTCTAATACCGCGGGTTTAACGGTGAGGCAAAACACTTTAGGAAAATCTGCATAAGTTTAAGAAGAAAAGCTTTATCGTGATACAAAAACATGCTTAAGAGACAGCGGCGGACAAAGTTACTGTCTCGTCTTGGGAGAAAAAATAGGGTACTATTCCCCTTCCGTGGAAGAGGGCAATCTTTGTGAGGGCGTTAGAGGAAAATAATACAGAAAAGTCATTGACATTTATTAAAATTTTATTAGGGATGTTAGACGGTTCGACAAAGTAACTTCCTTGACTGCGGCAATTCATTGAAAGGTCACGACTTTCTACTGTTCTATAGTGATTGTAGCAGTCGTGTCTAACAATGCTATTTGATATTGGATTCATATGGAACTTTAGCGCGCACCATAAAGTTTATGTCCAAGACGAATGTTTATTCTTTGATGCCGGCCAATGTGTGATTAACATGGCTGGCACATTGGCTACACGTTCATGGCTTGTTTACTAGAGGAATGAGCTGAGAAGGCCTTATTTTTAGTTAAGTCCATCAAGTAATTCCACTTCTCGGTGGAAAAGAACAAAACACGTCTCGTAATGTTATTTACTTACAGCCGGCTCCATTTGACACTACATAAAGCGATACCAGGCTAATAATAATAATGCTTCATAGAATATTCTAGTGCACGTATTGATTATGAGGTGCTATGTACATATGCACTCGGACAAACATGATCAAATGTCATAACAACAAAGCTTTGGAGTGAAATGACTAGGACCCACAAGTCAATGCACCTGCTGATTTTGTCTTAGATGCTTACCCCATTAGGGACTCCTTCCTCCTTATTAGGGAGACCCTAACGGAGTAGGTAGAGAGATTAGATGGCCAGTTCTACGTTCCCTTCTTCGATTGATTTGATTTAGGTAGTTAGAACGTGGTCTTCCTCAGCCGTTCGTCCATACACACACACACACACACACACACTGTCTCAGTTTCGTCAATATTAAGATAAAGAAAAACAAGGACTTGGTTGGGTTCCAGAAGCGCTTCTAGTGATACTTATTTCAAACGAAATATTAAGATAATAATAACACAATGAATTCTTTCTACGAAAAAAAGTAAAACAAAATGATTGTCAAAGAGAAAATGTGGAGGAATTTTAGTAACTCGCATGTGGGACAGTGAGCGAGTTGAGCAACATTAAATGTCTCGTGTTGGAAATTAACCTTTAACCGTATCTCATACATACACCGTATTGTACACTGGATAATAAACTCGAAACCCTACGAAAGCTAAAATAATAAATGTTACTGAAATAAGACATGTTGGGAGAGTGATTCAACTGGATGACTGCAGCTGGAGATTGCATATTCAAGTAATTATGTACCAATTTATTTTTCTGAACCTAAATTCAGAGTTTAATCACCCCACGAGCTCCACGGTGATGGACAATATCAAGAGGCAACTTAAAGACGTGCATTGGAAACAACAGCAGATTTGTCATCTGTTGGACCTAAATTTATCTCAGCAAAAAAATGTGTCGCTAGAAGAGAGTAAAAATCAAAGTAGCCTATTTTAAGGTATTGCCCATTCTGGTCATGTGCAGCACGATTTATTCATTTCTGTACTATAAATTAGCACAGAAATAAATAAAAAATCATATAAGACAGAAATGCTTAACAATTAAACGCCTAACAAAAAATATATATGGTTTTTTATTGCACAATCTTTCAACACATGATTACTTCCTAAGTTATTACCGCATTAGCTCAAATCACTTTTAAATTAGTTCGTCTAAATGAAGATGAGACAAGTAATCACTGTTAGAGATAACCACGAACACGATTATACGTTTTATGGTAATTAGCAAAAGGACAGGCTATGGTACTGCGGCCGCTTAATCCGAAGAGTTGGTTTTAAAAGGTGTGAAGATCAAGCGTTGGTGAAAGGGTTTGCCTACGTTTTACGTAGGCAAGCGAACAACTTTTAAAAAGAAAACCGGGGAGTTTGGCATTTCTTTCCCCGGTAGATTTTTCTTGACCACGGCGGTAAAGGTTATGTTTAATATGTAACGTTCAATAGGTAATGTCTGTAAGTCTGTAAGTCTAGATACTACTGTCTTTCTTCTCAAACGCATGCAGGTTTCCTACAATATTTTCTGTCGCCGTAAAGCTCGTGGTGTGATAACTCGGGTGCAGTAAAAACAGTTAATTCAGACATAGGGTTTGTACCCACTATCTTGACCTCTGCCACGTAGTCACTGCTTTTCTATAACGATTAAATGTATATTTACTTTCTATCGTCTAGTAGCCAGCTCCAGCGGTCGAACCACTGTTTCTTGCAGTTTTCGGCCTTCTTCCATTGGGCTCGCATCTGAAACGCCTCCGTGTTGCCATCGTACTTCTGTGCCCCACTCTCTTTCGCCATTGCTCTAACAACATAACAAAGTTATCAAGCTTCGTTCCGACAATTTAACAAAACAAATGGGAAGCGATAAAGTTTATAGAGATTTATTGACCCATAATATTTACCTAGTTTAGACATAGTAGCTTAACCAAATGGCCCAAAAAGTATTCACCTTACTTTAATTCTCTGTTACAGAGTATTGTGAACGTGTGGCAAGGCCTGAGGATATATATAATTTTAGGTGTTCAAATAAATATCCAATGAAATTCGTCACTATTTTAAATTCTCCGCGGCACTTTTTTTAAATAAGAAAGCTATTATAAACGAATTAAACAACGTTAGTATCTACCTATTACATTGTAACCGTGCTAGATAATAAACTCAGTTATAGCAAAACTAGGCCAGACATTACTAAGAATGTTAAGTAGCTTCCTACTGGCTGTGGATCCGGAACTATTAAGTGCTAAAGTTTACGTGACCATTGTTTTATTTTATAAGCCCGTTAGTGGGTCGCTTCGGGAGTGTGTGCTTCTTTGTTTTAGACAATACCATCAATACATCGATTTAACCTGGGTTCATGTTATTACTTTTACGTTATTAGTGACAGAAATTGTGAGCGCCATCTGATAGGCGGTGGAATTCACATATGGTGGATTTTACAAATGCAAACCTTCCTTTTTATCGTACATACATTATGGCAGTTTTGACACAAACTTCAAACAAATTGATCAGGTTGCAAATAACATTGTCTAGGATCTGCGGCGTATGCTCGCGCATATCTCGTGGTGACAAATCACCAGACCGGTATTTCAACCTGCAATCTTGATTTTGCAGGTTCTTAACTTACTTAACCGCGACTCATATTATATTTACAGAGATATGAAGAGTTATTGACGCTATAAGAAAGTAGAAATAACATGCAAATGCCGGCTACGAGTAGGTACATGAGCACAGTTGGTATTATCGTCATGGCTGTTACTACTATAACTACTATACTACTAACTATAAACCTGAAAATGCCTAGTTCGTACTGCATTTACCTTTTTAATTTTACGAATTCTGTTTGAACAAATATGCAAAAGTAGTCTATATATGATTTTACAACATTTAAAAACAATACCTTGTGTTCCTTGTAAATTGTTCAAAATATATAAATGATCTGACGACCCCAATAGAACTGACAAGTTCGGATAGATTTGTAAATCAACCAAAATATAGTTTAGACGTCAAATAAAAGGAGCTCCTAAAAAGGTGAAGCATTCGAAAAGGAGGTTTAGTGAACTTCTTGTGCGGCAATGTCCCCACTTCTTTTGTGTTTAAGCTTCTTATTATGTCGGCATTTTATTTGTATCAGGTTGTAGCGCTTAGTTTACAGTTAGCTCGATTCTCACAATATAGGTTGTTGTTCTCCGCTGTTGCGTGGTTCTGAATTTAGAGGACTGACGGCGGGAGTGACGAGCGACCTGAATATTAAATTTGCTTTGGCGGTTATGGCCAAAACAAACAAAACAATGTCACTGTCAAGGAAGTGTCAGTTAACGTCAGCCGAGGCGGAGATGGCTCTGTTCAATTGCAATAATATCGGCTTATCTCGATGGCTGCCGATAGTGACGGCCGTGAACAATACCGTTTTCTACGTCTTCGATACAGTTTGCTGATAAAACTATACTTAAATCACTATCACGAACTTATTGCCGCAGTGCGTGATATGGTAGTTCAATATACTTTAATTTTTTAGAAGTATTCGTGTTTTGATTACATAACACAATAAGATGTTACATGCCAACCGTTCCAATAGTAAAGTTACGATTGCTGTTAGCCTGGTACTCGTAGCTGAGTGATGGCTTCTCCTCCCTACCCCTCTCCCCTCGACCCCCACCCTGTGCTAGCCAGTCGACGGATGTATCGTCGCCATCTTCTCCGTGGTCTGCTTCAATTCTGTCTTACGTAAAATTGTATTTTTTTTTTTGTAAAATAGGTCCATGACAGTACACACGTTGCAAATTGTTCACTGCCGAGCAATTGAGATTATATCACGACACGACTATACAATATGCACGACTTACACTTGAATTTCGAGAATTGTGATTTATGAAATGTCCTATAATGACCATAAAGAGCTGTGGTTAGAGGATTCGATACAGCTACCATTTTATCCCTGGAACATAATAATATGTATATTGGGTAACGATGAACATTATCGTCACTTAACAAAACACAAATCTTTTTAAGACTAGCTAGAACATATTGTAAACGGTAGCAGGTCAATCTCAAAACGCTGTCGACAAAAACTTTACGTGTGATTTTCTATGTCGCAGGGTATCGTTCGGCAGCTCGAAAGGGTCTATGGTGGAGACCCTGATCTTCGAAAGCCCCCTACAAGAGGAACCTGAGAGCAGCCCTCCGCCTAAGGTGCAGGAGACCGCGTTCCCATACACGCCCGTTGAAGACGAGTACGTTATATTCATTTGAGTATGTTGTTATTATTCATTTTCATTTCATGCACTACTGGAATATGCAAGGAGCGAAGGAATATGATAAATATCTCCATGACGTATCGTAAAAATATTTTTCAATTGTACAGTTGTTCCTCTTATCTGTGTATCTTCTTGTGTTATCTATCGCTCTATAAAGGTATAACTTGGTTTGGATTCATTTTTATTTTAGACAATATATATCACGTATAAGTAATTATGAAACATAGAGTAGTTTTTATGAATTTAGCAACTTTATCCCCCGGGAAGGGCCAATTGTGTTAATATAGGCCTATCTATGGATAGGAGAGGTAGAGTTTATTTGTATTAGATGCAATGTTTGACTGTTGTTGTAACTATTACTGAAGCAGATTGAATTGAATTTCCAATGTATCTTTAAGTTATTTACCATAATACTTGCCACGTAGGTAAAGTGTCAAGACTTATGTAAAACCCGAAATCGTGTAAAGCCAGTCAAACATGGGAAGGACACAAGGGTAATTATAGCACAGTTGAGTTAAATTCGATTTTTTAATATGACATTTACTACGCCAAATGAAGCTGACCATGTTGTTCGCAATTCACCTGGACATGCGGAGGCTTGCAAAACTATTAGTTTGACTCACGCGTCACTAGCCCTGAAGAAATGAAGAAAAAGTCCTTAACGGGGTAGGCAGAGAGAATAGAGTAGAGCAGAATAGAATCTCTTTACAGTCTCTCTAGAATGTAGGTACCTATCGTATCGTGTAGGTGTCGGCGTCTTGTTTTCACAATCTGACAGCGAAGGAGTTGACTCAGATACATTATCTGAGTCAACTCCTTCGACACCAAAAGGGGTACTTTAGTGGGAAGTACTTAGATACCTATTTGTTGTACAAACAATGAACATGCTTGGGGCAGCATCTCTTTAGACCTGTGACGCTGGGACATGGGAGTGGGGTGATGTTAACGATACATTTTTAGACCGAATCAATAGGGCTTAAGATTTTGGATGTTAGCATGGATAAGTACTCCAAATGACTACAGAACAATGTCGCTAGAAATATCAAGGATACACTTGCGAGGATCGTGATGTGGAGTTATGGATACGGTAAGTTCTATGATTATTTTATCTTTTCTTAGCGGAGAACGCACAACACAATCTAACGACAGACGCCTGTATGACTCGAGCTTCGTATTAGATTAGATGACGGCGGATCCAGCCTCGGTCGAACGCCTTTACCACATCCAGGCTTATAGTCAATGACCTGGAATCTCAATGGCGAGTGACGTAAACTTGATTTTGTCAAGTGTAAGTAACATGATCCGCTGTCATCGAATTTCAGGTACTACAATAATGTATGTGTCTTGAACGAGGTCATTTCGATTACGAAACCAAGGCTGTATATTACTCAAGATTAAGGTGTACAAAGATTAAGTTATACCTCTTTGATCTAGATCTCTTTTTCTCTGATCTCGTGGTGAATACGCTAATTATGCTCATAATTACGTAGATATTTGAATGGTTTGAATCATTCAATTTTGACATCCACTTAGGAAGGATAGGATATTGTTATTGTATAGGTACCTAATGATTTGAAAAGAGTAACCATGGAGTTTCTTGCCGGTTCTTCTCCATGGAAACGACCAACCCGAAACCGTGCTCCTTTTTCGACAGTTTTATAAGTGCCCACCTAGGCCTATGTGAAATAAACATATTTTATCCTCACGCCTTCCCACAAGAGTCCCCGAAGGGGTAGGCAGAGGTGTATAGGTAATACCCACACACCCACTTTCCGCCAGAGGTATATTAGGTGCCAACGTGACAGATGGCGAGTCATATTTAAAATATTATTCAAACATATTTTGATTTTGGAATTTAAAAATATTATATTGATGACATCATGGCGAAGGTCTTTCAGTTCCCATTCTCTTTGTCTCTTTCTTCTGAACCAATTAAATTTTTGCTGCACTTTAATAAAGTGATTTTATGCCACTAACTTTATGGTGACCGAAACAAGCCAGAAGAAAAGTTGTTTACGACACGTATGCACGTTTAGGCAGAAATATGATACCTACTTTATGACGTATGCTCAGTCGAGCTTGAAAGCTACGGATTCACCAACACCTGTGCTTAAAAAGCAATTTTACTTTTGTTCACCTCTTTAGGAAAAGCATGAGTGTTTATTTATTTACGCTTACGTTGGTATCATGTCGATTTAAATCCAGAATTTTCCAGCTCTAGTCTCTAGCTCTAGTAGTAGGTATTAGATGTATTTCAAATCAGTTAGAGCATTGAATGATATAAATACATGAATAGTTGCAAATATAAAGATGGATAGGCGATACTGGCGCCCTTGTCTAACAATACGCGATTATTTCGCGTCATCCTTTTCGGGTGAAGACCGACCACATCAACAAACGTACAGAGCGTATGATTGATATGAGACCGACAATTCGGCCTCTAGAGTTGGGCTATTGCCAATGGGTAATCGTAACTCCGAGGTCGAGGTGACCGCACTGAACTCCCGACTATCGTTTCAATAATAGTAATCAATACGCGTGGAAAGAAAATTAGTTAAATCAATAATTTTAACATTGAGAGGAAACCGGCTTACGTTTGAGAAGAAATTCAAAGGCGTATGTACAGTCGTGCTTGAGTTAGTTTTACCCGCGTTAAATAGATATCATTGCGAAGTTACTTTCTTCTGGATATGTTAATTCAGCTAATAATCTATTTCTGCATCAATTCCATTCAGCCATTATGGCATGATTGAGTAACAAACATCCCCACAAACTTTCGCATTTATAGATTTAGAAGATTAATATTATAATAGTTGGATACTAATATACCTACATAGTAGGATAAATCTTCTAAACGGTCTCGATGGAACTCAGCAGTAGGTACTTGCATAGACAATAAAACAATGTCATTGAAGTTCCCCTAGGGATGTAGAACCAATCTAATTCTAAACAGACTGCGCATAATGCCCGCCTAACGCATTCAACAGACCCTTCAATGTAGCATACAAACACGACATCTACGCAACTGAATGTCACAATGTTTCCACCAGTCCCGGATGTTCAGTACAAAAACCTATGGTCGGGATATAATGCTTCGTACAATTCCGATTTATTTAAACACTTTTTAGAGAAGATCAGTAGAATTGTTATTTTAAAAAACCAATTATTGACCTAATATTATATATGCATATGTACATAAATACGATACGTGGCAGAGAGAGTACAATGCCATTAAACTGCCATGGAGTTTCTTGCCGGTTCTTCTCCATGACCCGAACCGTGCTTCTTCTTTTTCGACGTTTTATAAGTGCCCACCTGGGCCTATGTGAAATAAAAAGATTTTGATTTTGATTTTGAACTCTATGCGTATAGATCTGTAAAAATCTAATATCGTAGTAATTAAAAAATAACTATTAATCGAAATAAATATTCGATTAAAATGTCCATGGACACTATAATTGATGTTTATACCTATGCAATGTATGAGTATCACTATTAGCGTGTAGCGTATAGCGTTTCTTGCGTGTTTGTGCCTGTGTGTGCGTGTGTATATGTGTGCCAGCTTGACGTTAAATTAAGACTGGGTGATAATCTAATAAATAAAGATTCCAATGAAGTTGATATTGATGCCATAACCTTTTGTATTCTCTGCCCTCGGCGCAAAGGAACATGGCAAAGGAGAATGCAAGACGATAAAATTAAAAACAAAGCCACTATATCCATATCTACTTAATATGATCAATGCGCAAGTAACTCTATCCGTCTGTTTGTGTTTCTGCCTGCAACGTTTTCACGCCTTAGTCGTTATGTTATCGAGTTTTGTATTAGATATGGAACTTTGAAATAGACATAGACATAAAATACGTTTTGGAAAAACATACTTAGAAGGGGCTGAACAATTGGGGAAATGGTGAACCAATAATAACCAGGTTCTAATTATAATAAGGCAATAGCAAGTATGATATAATTACACTGAATGTGCTTCATCGCCAACGTCACAACTCGCTGTGATCACATGCGGCGTGGTGGGATGACACCCTCTGCGTCCGTAATCAATAACAGTAGCATCGGGACCAACTCCCCTCTTTATTTTCTTAACGTAACAGAGGACACACGATTGCTTTGGGGACTTGGACCTTTATCTACAACTGCATAAATTAATCCCCACATTGGTAGGTATATAAAAAAAATACACCTTCGGGTTCCAAAATTGGGTGTATAGGTACTACCTCTGCCTACCCCTTCGGGGAACCTTGTGGGAAGCCGTGAGGATATATGAGTTCATAAATTTGGTATTAGTAAAATTGCTTTGCTGTCCTATCTATTTTAGGAAAAACATTGCTACCTCCTTACTTCTTAAAATTTCTCTTCGTTTTCATTTCGTCATTAATATAAACGAAAAATCGTTATATAGGTACATATCTATATAACGATTGATAAATTACCGTACTTACCTAGCAGCTAATTCCTTGCTATAGATTTAAATAACAGTACATGTACCTATGCATGCACAATGTGGATTTTTGCACAGTTACATATAAAAGGTCGAAATCATTAATGAGACTTTTTAGAGGGTATATCCTGAGGAATCTGTACCTATATATTAAGTTAGGTCAAAGGTCATCGAGGTACTTTCCATTTACACAAGAAAAAGATATATTTTGTGTATTACGGTAGTAAAAAAAAACTAAGACAATTATTCCCGCACTACTCTCTACTAGTTATATTTTTGCTGATTACCGAAGTAGGTGTTGTGTTAGTTGCGCGGCAAAGTATGTGCGTTATGTGTCACAGATAAAACATAGATTATTACTCTGACCTTGTCGTTTATGTAAATTTATGGATCGTCCTATAACTAGAAATATTTCTACGAATCTGTCAGCATTCCTAAATGAATGGACTAATCTACTCGAATTCGTTGTCGCCGTCGCATATGATCCGTATTAAAATTACATAACCGTTTCTTAGGTAGGCGTTAGCTATAAGTCTTGTAACTTTGCAAACTTGCACCCATCAAGTAGGTACATACATTTATTATTGGGCAAACCTATTTTATTATACTTTTATCTGATAATAAGAAAGCTCGTTTATCTCGTATTGTGCAATTTCAATCTTTTACATCAATAAAGCTTTCACTTGGTACAAAAATTGGGTAAGTGCATGTGTCCGCGAGGCTCAAGCTTAGGCTGTAAAAGCCTGTAAAGAAAATTTACTCGCCACTTAAGTAATTTTCAAATAAACTAAAATCTTTGCCAGATTTGGGTAAGGTTTAAAGAGTAGAACAATCAAATAGGTCACATCATGTGCATTGCAGTTAACCCTTTTATTATCATTATCTAATACGATATGAGGGATATTGGTAATACTAGCTTCATTAATAACAATATAGCATTATATAAATGAAAGGCTACAATATAATACTGGGTAAATTTATATGCATTTTTGTATTTGTACATTTTCATACGCTGTATGGCTGCGCCATCTAGCGTAGCTGGCAAAACGTTTTTTTTTAGATTTGTTAAAATAACAGCTGCTTATTAAAATAAACACTACATAGTCAAATGGGTAAGTTTTTACTCCAACTAAATTATTTTATGTTGTAATACAAAGACCTCAAGTAGATACAAACATAAGAAAGCTGATTAAAATTAATCTTTAACTTATACCATCGGAAGTACCACTTAATTAATTATGGCATATTGCTCGCTACCAGCGTCCGCAAAATATATATATTTTAAAAGTTCACTCATTTATTTTATTGCTTAGAATAATTATGTATAGCTCGCAATTTTTTCTTATAAATACGTCATTAGGGCGTCGTGCTTGCACATTGCATAGCACAAATGTGCGAGTAGAGCAGCGAGAGCTGTGTGCACTGTTCGTTTCGCTCCATTCACCACGGACCGCGCGCGGCGGCTTCCGAGATCGAATCGATGTAGTGGGAAACACTGTTGTGAACTGTGAAGCGTCGAGCAGAGCGAACCAAAAATTTCAGCGCTAACTGCGCGGTGTTTCTGTTAAAATAATTTAATACATAACAGTAATTGCAGCTGAAGTTTATTGTGCCCGTGATTAGTGATTAGTGAACATATTAACAAGGTATGTACCAATGTTATTTACACGACTCACGTCACACCTGCGAATTGAGTGTATACTTCGCTGTCTGATTCCTTCAGCTTTTGTGTGGTAAAGTAAAACGTGATAATAATATTTTAAATCTATTAGCGACATTGGTTTCCGGTCCAAAATAGGTTTAAAGAAGGAGTTTTTGGTTATTTCTGTTACATCTCTTTTAGGTGAGTGCGGGGAGTTTATTCGCAATGACGTCACGAGAACTGATTTATAAACATAAAATGACTTTCGGTTCCATCCAGCAGTCGGGAGTACAAGGTCATTACGCGGATCGTACAAGTAGTAAACATGGATTGGCAAACGTTTTAAAAGCTCTATTTATAATGTCACTATCACTGATCGGCTACCAGCGGAGGACCCGCCCTGCGGCGAGTCGCTGCGACACGAAGTGGCAGACTCTCATTTTAATTGAACTCATTAATTTTTGACACTTGCTTCTGGTCAATTGATAATATGAGACTGGTTGCCCTCTAGTCCTTCACTTAATTCTTGGTATTACCTAGTTAAAAGAACATTTAAGCAAATGTATTTATTCTAGAAAATGAGACAGCATTTAAAAATTATTACCTACCTATCATTGTCATTGTGGGGGTCAAGAAAGCGAAGCACTTACCTAAAAGTACTTACTAGCAATTTTCTATATTATAACAATATTTCGGTATGTATATAAATAAGCATCTTATCGAAAGATTCTAGGTGAAATCAATCTGTAATTAACAATTGGGAAAGGGGTTTTATTTAACTAATTGAGAAGTACTGTACAGTAGAAGAAGCTTTCAGTAGATCTAGAATAGCATAAAACTCAATTGGTCTATGCAAATTGTATAATTTTTCATCTCAAGAAAATTTGCCAACTCTCGTCGGCAGTTATTATATGTGTATGTGGAGTAACTATGCATTAAAATAAACTAACAGAAAGCTCCCATTCTTTGATTTGCCTTATATTTAAATGGTAATACCTGTTTTCATACCTAATATCTTAAGGACATTGGATATACTGTCTAGTATACAGAACTGAACATTGTAATTATGAGAAATTACTTAATTCTCATCAAATAAAAAACATTAAAGTAAGTCAAATTAAATAGTATCATTATAAAACATGTAACCCTAGTGTGACCCTGGTTGTGCGATGTGTTGACTCAATGTGTTTGCCATAAAGCAAGATCACAATATGTGACCTTGACGAATGGTTCCATGTCAATTAAGCTGTGCAATGATATTATTCTTTTTTTGCTTGTGTTGAATCATGTTCAGGATCTGTGATGTAATTTTTTTACTGTGTACTAGAGTCCTGTTCTCAATTTATAATGAATTCAGTGTTTTCATGTGTGGGTTGTGTTCTCATTTCATGATTTTGCCACTGATGTCCAGGTAATCTGAGGATTATGTCACCATGTACTTAATCCCTTTATTGGATATTGAAATAAATCAGCTCTTCGGGTCAAATTAAGGCCAATAGAAACAATAGTGTAGATTCAAATACTCGAGTTTTGCACATAAATTTTAAGTTTTATCATAATTTTTTTGGAACTTTACATAGTTTTTGTTTATTTAAACTCTATGCTGACATTGTTGTTTGGTAGTGGAATAATGTTTATGAAATGTTGAGGGGCGAATGTTCTTCTCATCTTACAAAATGTTTTGGTTTCAACCACACAAAATGTTAGCGAGATGAATTCAACACTATCACACTAGAATGTGTGGGTGTGGAATATAGTCATCTGCTAATAAAAGACTTGCCATCATTGAATCACCTTTAGTGCTAATACGCCTAGCTATGTACCTACTGCCAGTGTTTCTTGTGCTGCAAATGCGAATGTTACATAATTTATGTTATCATCCTTTTCAGTTTTGATTACAGTAATCTTTGATAAATTTGCTTTCATTCTTTTATCGTGTCATCAGCTTTATCAAAGACGGTTTGGGCTACTTAGTTTGAGCTGTACGTATTCTATAACAGAGTCCGGAAAATATTATTCATTTCCGGCCCTAAAAAGGAGTTATGATATGTACAGATATACATAAAAGTATTGGCCCGTTAAGGTATGGTGAGTTCCGACTGCTATTCGTCGCTTGGATTGGGGACACTGCTAGCTTTAATGATATGCTTAAGACGCGGTAGTCTCGCAATATCTATGACATGTATTTATGATACACGAAGGTACTGAACAAATTTCAATATACCTTTTCGTGTTTGGATCAGTCCATTATTTCAAATCTCTATCAACAGACCTTTTTAACATTAATATTATAGTTACCTAAACTGTTTTCGGAATGAACCGAACTGGTTGCAATATCCTTGGCCGATTTTTATTAATTCATGCATGGCATCAATGCGAGCTATGAATGCGATTGTATTTTTTATTCGTCGTGTAAAGTGAGAGTTCGTGTCGTTATCGAATTACCTGCCCACTTATACAGGTGTTGTGTAACTGGTTTAATTTACCATTGTTTAAATATTATTATTACGGGGATTGATGTTTGCGTCAAGTGTGGGAAAATATTCCAGGGGCAGAAGCGCGCGAGCGATAACCTTGGCGTAGCATCACAGGCGGCGGTAACCGCTTACCATCAGGCGGACCGCATGCATGTTTACCACCTTCGTGATATAAAAAAAGGGACCTTGTTTTTATGTAGTATGAATAAAACTTAACAAGCCCTGGACTGATTTCTAGTGAATTATTTACCTAAACATACAACAAAACATCCATATATTTAATGCAAGCCAATATTTTATCGTACATAGGTACTAATGTAAATGCGTTGTGTTGATGAAGATTTTTGTTCGTGTTCTTGAAAAATACTTACAGAATACAGGAATTGGATGAACGTTAGCACAGATATAGATTTTCAGCTGGATTAACACTTATGATATGTTTTATTAAAGTAACATAGGTATATTACGCACGTAAAACTGGTTTCACCGCATAGTCAGCTATTAAAATACCTTGTTTTATGTTAAATTACACAAATTTTACAGATGATACAAGTTTTACTTAATAACACAAATGATAATACAGCAATCAAAAGTGTTGGCCTATTAGTACTTAAATTTAACGAGCTGTTATTTTGTAAATAAAATAGTTCATGGTATATGCTATCTCTTTCCAAATGTCGTCAAAATTCGGCCAGTAACAAATTTTATTGTGAGTTAAGGTTATAATTGATGTTTAGCGAATTTAATTATTAGCTGTTGTAGAAACACGTGGTTAATGATACTGGATTGTGATTTAACGACGTTGCTGTTTGTTTATTCGTTTGTCACGCTCTACTGCGTGGCGTGGCCAACGTGGTGCTCCATTGCCGCGCCTTGACGTTTGTAACACCAAGAGCCTTACTCTGCCATCACGATAAGTTATTAGACAGGATTTTTTTAATTCTAGACGTCAGACATTTTGTCGTTCAACACTTGGAAAATATTTTTTTGTTGTAAGAATTCTGATTTTTACCTAATGGTGGCCCACGGTTTGACTGGCGTAAATTTTGATTTAAATGGTAGATTTTCATTATAATACATATATGTGTTAATCTAGCTCAGAGCAAATGTTATCCAATTCCGTTCAGCTGTGATGGCTTGATTGACAATCATCTTAAAATTTCGCATTATAATATTTGTAGGATGGCATTGGGACGTTAATTTACTTAGGAATTAGGTAAAGGGGTTACATTTTCGGTCTATTCATAGAAATTTACAAAATCATTATTATATTAATACTAAACTAAACAGGAGTTTTGCAGATGATCTTAACGTTTGCATCGTTTTTGGGGCACCTTGCACGATATACCTTCATATAAAGGTGTCGTGGTGGTTTCATTATAATATGCATTAAGCAAGCATCGAGATCCATGACAGGATACGTCGTAAAATGAGAATGTCTGTGTAAACTTTGTTCTGAGCAACAACATGGGTATTAGGTATGTCTACATACATATACATTTAACATTATTGTAAGCATGGAAAATGGCCAAAGCTGGGAAAACAGGCCGATGAGTCATTTTGTATACGGATAGTTGTATGTTTTAACAATCCTCCATCAACAACCTGTTGAGTCAGATTGCCCTAGGTATCGTTTAAAATTATAATTAAGCGTTTTAACCTACAAATGTGTCACCTACGTCTCATTTGAACGCCTTTAAAAATGTTTATTGATATACATAAATGTGCACTGCGCTGCCTTGGCAATGTTAATCTCATAATATTTTGGCAATCGTATATTGTGTGAGCTACGTATATTATCTAATGCGTGTCCATTACTCTCCTTCTAGTTCGGAGCGTTCGAAGGTGCGCGTGTCTTTCTACCAGGGAGCGCGACCGCAGTGCCTATCGCCGCCGCCTGCCTACCACTCGGATTCGGACGTGCTCTACGAGGCACTGCTCTCGTCTAACGTCGACATGACTGATCACCACACTATGTACAATAGACAGATTAGGTTAGTATTTCATATATTGTTTTGGAAGGACAATTATTAAATAATATGAAATTACAAGGGTCCCTGACGTGGTAGGCAAAGGTGTGTAGGTAGACACCTACCCACTATTCTTCGGAAATATATTTGAGGTGCCAAGGAGAGACGGTGACTCCATCGCCAATTTTAGTTCTGAAGAAACATAAAATTTGATTATATGTCTACCTATAAAATACGTATTTAACGTTAATTGTTGAGTACAATTAAGCAGCTGTGAGAATAAATATAGAAGGATATCTTAGTTTATCATATATTTGCATATGAATAGAAGTCTACCTCTACATTTCTATTAGATCGTTATAAGAAAACTACGTTATAATGGTGCTGCTATCTAACAAGACAGTTCTCACGGACACTCTCTCACTCAGTGACAGTCGTAATAATTATATCATGATATCTCCAGCCATATCAAATGAGGTTCAGAGAGGATTCGCTTCTCCACGGCTGGTTATATTTGTTTGTTCAACTATTACGAGAACAGTTAACCCAATAACATGCAAGCGTGTTGAGTAGTTTTCTGTTGCCTTCTCTAGCACAACCGACTTTGATGGAAATTGCTAAGAGAAAAATATCCATTATGACGTCAATAAAGTAGATTAAATAAATTAGTTATGTTATATTTACTCTCAGTTCAGTCTGCAGTTGGCATTTACAATTGCACTTCGTCATGAGTCACTAGTAATTGAATTGCATGCGCTTCCACAGTATGTACCTATGTGTATCACGATTGCCTCCTCACTGCGATACAAGATAAACTTGCTTAATATAGAAGTGCTTGCCCGTATGGCGAATGTCATTACCTCATTATATTGGCGTCGCAGTTCACGTATGATGTGGGCCAACAATGGCCCAACATTCCATTACTACAACACAGTAACAGTTGTAGTGCGGACATTGTGTTCACCATGTTGTATTGGGAACTTGCATCATTCCGAGTGATGGAGGTCGACCTGGTCATATTACACCAACCGACCAAGCTCGAAAGTCCGCCCGGCAGTTTGTACCAATGAGTTTTTACTGATCAGTGATGGATCACACAACGAGCTTTACTGTGAAGGAAAATATCGAGAAACTTGCATACGTTCTAGAAGAAATGCAATGACAATATTAACTTTCACTCTTGAAAACGGCGATGGACACGCCATTTGTCACGTTGACACTAAATATTGGTAATTGATTGTTATTAAAAAAACATATTGACATAATAGGGCTTCTATATCCAGGGCTCGATAGAAGAGTACTCAAAGTACGTAAGTAGTACGAATACAAAGTATAGGAACAGCTTACATGGTTTCATGAATCATCAGTTATATATATTGATTTAGATTATAATAGTATTAGGTAAATATAATAAAAATGATGTCATCGCATATCTGGCGAACACGATTATGCAAATATTTACCAATACCGGAAAATATTTCGTTTGTATAAGTCTAATTTGCATGGCACAAATGTGACTGATTTGGTATTTTAACGATGTTGCTATAAATACATATAAACAATGAAATGAATTCTTTGTGTTGGTATGTATCGATTTATAATTAAATTTCGTTTAATCGCACTTCTGGTGCAATGGTAACCAAGACTTCGATTAAGAAAAACAATATTTCTTAACTTGATCATTTAAACGATATCCATACATGGCAATGAATTTCTCCTTTTGTAGATAATTTATATGTAAATTGTACCTTTTACTACCCCTACGTTAAAGGGAACAAATGATAAAGGAAACCGGGAGTTTGTCTTGTCGTTTCTTCCCTGACAAGTATTTTTCTTGGAGACGGTGGATACTTTTTATTACTTTATATTTTTTTTTATACTTTTTATACTTTTTCATTTAGTATGTAACTTTCAAAGCTTGCCTCCCTTACGTTGAATAAATAAAAATGATTGGATTGGATGATAACTACCACTGAGCTAGGCGATAGATTTAGCAGGGCTATAGGAAAAAGTACATTTTAATGAAACTAAATAATAGCGAGAAACCGAAAAGATATAAAAATAATATTACAGTTAAATGGAAACGTCTTTATCTAATACATTATCGAATTGATTACACTATATATAACACAGCGCACAACATTTGAATCGAGCCAAAATATATTCATGAGCAATTTGTTTACAAACCAAACAATTTAAATGATCTTGATTATACCTGAACATTGTATTGTTGAGTCGATTGGTCTGACTTGTATGTGACGAATGACGAGTTCGTACAATGCTAAACGGTTGCTCGGTTTTATGTCCGAGTCATACAATACGACTGACGGGCTGCATGAATTATGAGGTTACATTTACCTAACGAAGATTTAAGAAAGTAAGTATCACAGCCCAGTTCGCGTTGTTATACTAATAAACAATTTACAAAAATAGTCCTATGAAACATTTATTGGGGCAAGATTTAAAGGTGAAAGGCGACATTGTGGTGAAAGGCGACCAGGCAGGCGTCTGTCTGTCGGAACGTGCTCCACGTAGCCTAATAGGCACTTTGCATTTGCTCTACAGATATGTGCCATTATATTCGAACGGTGTTAATATTATTTGAGTGAATTAAAATTGTTCACAGACCTACTATACATCCTACCTTACTTTTCCTACCTTACCTTTATTATTATTTATTTTACATGAGAGTTCATGTAAAATAAATAATAATAAATACTTATTGGCCTCGCCTTCAACTAAGCAAAGCTCGTGCATTGAACTAAGACTAGACGACGATACCCATACTTATAAACTATCAATACAAAGCATCCCAAGTTACAAATACTGCTGTTCATCCCATGATAATGTGAATAATATGTATATCCCCAGCGCGAATCGAACTGGTGACCACCTCTTTAGAAAGAAAAGTAAATAGGGCTTATTGTTATATTTTTTAGCACGGAGAGTGGCTGGGACAACCCCTTCCGTCCGGATGGCGACCTGAGTCGCGAGGCTGATGAGATCGTGTCCCTGATCAAGGGTGGGAAGCCTATAACGCCCACGCCCACCGCTGCGCCTCAGTTGGCTGTCTGCGACGAAAAGGAGGAGAAGGCACTGGTCAACAATGTTACCGTGAGTTTCATTGTGGCTGCTACTTCTGGTCGGCGATGAGTTTAAGACCTCGTTGTGCGATACTGTGTAGTTAAAGGTTTTTTAAAAACTAAGCAATGTTCACTCTAAAATGGCGACCGATTTACTGAAAAACTTAACAGTAATCGTACCACCGTATAGTTTTATACTTTATTTTCGTATTGGCGTATGTTTGTACGCTACCAGGAGGATCCCACCATCATTATACAATGCGAAATCGTATGGTTTGTCGTACTCTATATTTTTTATACTACATGTGTTAGCCAGATTATAAGCGGTTACTGTAGCCATTCCAACCACATATTAGGCTGGTTGCAGTGCTAGCAGCATGAAGATGAACTGTTCGCCATCTAACAGCAGAATCCTTTTAAGTGGAGTCTGTTTATGATGATGTTAGGAAGCATTATTATCATCATCATAAGCTATTCCGTCCATTTGCTTGTGTCCAGCGCAAACCTATATGTCACGAGACAGTGTATTTCGGCAAGGTGCCTGAACTCGAGCTGATTATAATGGTGTGATTGGTTGCCAGGCAAACGGCCCTCCGTCGCCGCAGACGAAGGTGTCGTCGCCGGTGGTGCAGAGCACGCCCAAGGCAATGAACGGCACCAAGAACGGGGCGGCGGGCGAGGTGCGCGCCGGCCCGGTGGAGGTGCAACGCGCCGCGCCGCAGGAGCCGCAGCAGCCGGAGCACGTGACCATCAAGAAGAAGCCCAAGTGCAAGTGCTGCGTCCTCCAGTAAGCCCCGCGATACACCGGTAACACGCTATGCTTCGTTCCATGGCATACTGCCTACTTTGGTGTTTACTCGGTGCTAAACCATTGTTCACTTTCTACATTCATCATTCGAGTACCTTTAATTGTTAAATCATTCTACTATTATTCGAGATTCACGTGTTCACCATAGTGTGACTTATGTCGAGTTTGGCAACTGTGCATCCTCGTGTAGTGTAGTCAGCTCGAGCGCGACTCTCCACGATATACTGATTGAATACGTTACACATACTTACTATGACTTTCATCTTATCATTATCATAAGATTGTTTTTTTTTTTGATAATAATTTTACGTGCTAAGAGTTTTTATCAATTTTATTAGGGTACAAAAATGAAAGTATTTATTTTGTTTTAACTAGTCTGAGATAAATATATGTTAACGATATTACTTAGTAGTGCAGGCTGCTTGAATTATTCAAAATTGCAATGAAGAGTGTGCACCCGCGCGCATATGTTGGTTGCAACACACCGATTGTTCGACGAGAATCTCAGGGAAATGACAAGAGCTGCGGCAGCGAGGTAGAGGGACGCTCTGTTATATCAAAACTAAACAATGAACATTTATATATTTATGCTCATTGGAAACCGATTTACACTATATTGAAAAAAGTTTAAAAAACAATAATTTATTTAAAGCTGTTACTTTTGAAGTTGAATAATATTAAAATACATAATTTAAAAGTAATGTATATTTTTATATCTTAATTTATATAAAAAGTATTATAATCATTACAGAATGGCTAACTTTGTATTGAATGACAACAGTGACTGTAATAGATGTATAATAGTGGGACTATTCTGGAATGTGGTAAAGCTGGTGCTGAGGCAGTGGTGTCGCGCTGGGGGGCATTCCAGGGCAGGCCGGCGGCGGGCACGGTATACATTACGGCTAGATATTATTATAACTGTTGTTAGTATTAAACATAGCCTCCTACGTACATGCACGCTTACGTCCAGTAGCCGACACAGCAGCTCTTCATATTGTGATCATCTGTTATTAATGCATTGCCTATGTCTCTGTAGATGTTGTATAAGACTGCATTGTTTTCCTGCGAGCGCTCTCGTGTACCAGCGTAGATCGTTGACACGGTCTGTATCACATCGCGCACCTATAATAACCTTGTGGCTGGTGAGCATCTGCTGAGGTCGCATTACGTTGCTGTGAACGTCCTGCTGTAAATGTAAAGGTTCATTACAAATCCATTGTTAAACGACGCAACAGCATACACGAGAAGTTAATGATACGGAAGCAGTGACGCGGAAGAAGATTATGAGAATTAAGGTGGTAGGGTGTATTCCCATCCATACGGTATAGAACATTTAAGATAGCTAGGTGTAGTTAGAGGTCGTAGTTAAGGTATCAGTTACAAATTTTTGTTATTAAACAGATTTATTATTTTGGACTTGTTTAGGTTTTGTATTGTAGGCGGCGCTACGAGGCAGTGGAGGAGCGCCAGTAAGTTAACGTACTACAAAGATACCGCCGAGAACGGCCTTGTCGTATTGAGTGTTGGGTTTAGGAAGTTGGGCCGCCAGCCGTGTCCACGATGAGTTAGGCCTCCTTGTCATATAGCCGCTAAGGGGAAGCATTTCACGATTACGACTGTATAATTTCCTAACACTAGAACGCTTGCCTTTCTAGCGCCGTGGTCAATCTCATTCAACATACACCGTTATGTATGACTTATGATGATATAGTGATGCTTGTTATGTCTTGTTATTTTATCATTTTTATGACATCATAATTTTAAGTGCGTTTATTTGGGCACAAAACTTGTTTACATTTTGTATGTATTAATTGTGAATGGTGCAGCCGTAGCAATGGCGGTGCTCGGTGCCAGCCGTTGGTCGATGGCTGTTCTGGTCACGACGGGATATCAATAAAGTTGATACATACTTTGCTTGGGGTCGGGATCGTGTCGTCCGTTGCTACGGCTCGCACTGGCTTGTGACTATGTACATTATTCTGTGTATGTATTAATAATATCCAATCCGCGTTACCAACTGTTCGGGTTTAAAATAGTGAAAGTATGTACCTTAATAAAGTTTTTTATTTGTGAGTAAAATACTGGCATTAAGGTACCATATTGTATTGACGTGTAGTATTATATTTGGTGTAAAATGTTCATTGGACGAATTATTATTATATCTAAACATCAATTATTGTGAACCTACATTTAATGTGGAATTTCCTATTCCCAATTCTTGACATTATCATACCTTCCTGTGGATTGCAAATTTAATAAAATGACATTATATTTGTATAAAATCTTTACTTTCTATTCTATTATTGTCAATGATTATGTACAAATCAACAACAGTGTAATTATTTATATTAAATCTTTGAACGCGATTTTGTTTCTTTTTGTTTTTGCTTATGGTCACCCAATGGTTTGCTTATTATAAACTTTTAATATAAATAAAAATGACATTATGATACGAAGACATAATTTTATTATTGATCTTAAATTATAACATACAAGAACATATCTGGTATATGATTGGATTCTATTTAAAATGGCTACCAATGCTTAAAGCCAACTGTACTTCAGGGCTCACAATGGGTGTGGTTAAGTAATGGGGCATATGTCTTATCTACATTGCGACTTAGAAGTAAAATCAGCATAATATAAAATATAATTATTATAATTCGTTTTAACTCTGATTTATTGCAACAAGCACATAATGTGTGTGTTACATTTGTCGCATGCCAGGATTGTCTTACTTCACATTTCAAATGAAATTAAAATCTTTTCGAAGAACCTATTGTACTTATCAAAGACTAATCTGACAGGTGAGAATAATATTAATTTCATAGCCTGGTCATATAACCGCTATGACCGCTATTAAATCATTTTTTCTGTAAGAATCAAAAGAACCAGAGTTGGATACATCTGTAGACAATATGTGTGTGGCAAGTGGCAATTTGTCATAGAAAATGTTCCTCTTTCGGAACACCTGTCTGTAACACTTGATTATTACATATTGTAGTATATCGCACTGAGCCAACCTATGCCTAAATGCAAACTGGGGCCTTACAATAGCTATGACCAATATAAAAGTGAGCTAACGACGTGTACATGGTGCTCATACGTCTGAGTATGCTCTTCTGATTCTAATTGGAACATTACTATTGTGTAAGAATCCAAAGTAAAGTATATTTTAAATAATAATTAATTCAATTGAAACTTAATATTTTAGGTATAATATAATAGGTAACACTGTATACCTACGTCAGTATTCATAATTGCACCCAATTTCTAAGTATTCCAACTACGTTCTACTCAACCAATCTACTCATGTAAAGCATATATGTAGACATTAACTACGTTTGAATTATAGGAGTCTATAATATTCAACACCTACCTAATACGTGCTATAAAAAGCTCACTAATTAAGTAAATTATTAATGAAATATTGCTGATAGCGATATGTTATGATATACTAGAAATAATATTTATTGTCAGCACAAAGACACAGAGGTCAGTCTAAAAACAAACGTCAATTTTAATTGCTATGCAAAAAAAATCATAGTCGAGAGTGTGAAAAATAGATTCCGCGAGCTTTCTTAATGTCAAAATATTCGGAGACACTAACATTTTTCTTCACCTACTGTCATTTTACACATCGTAAAGAATCTGACGCTAAATCGATGGAAAATTAGTTTAAATATATATCTATATCTTGCTATAATTATTAGTAAACTCGATGTTCCGTGAAAGGCATCTTGTCGAGAATCACACTAGAGTAATTGAGATAGACCACATTTCACGGACCTTAACAAATAACAACCTTTTAAACGTGTATCAGGTGTTTTTAAATTCCATATAAAATTAGTTCTACAAAATTTAGATAATTAGGATGGAATATCGTTCGTAAGAGTATTCTCTAAATGGAAGTTGAACATGCACAAGTCTTACAAAAGATCATTATTAAGAAATGGAATGTAATGAAGTAATTCGTATTATGCATAATGAAGCTACGCTAAATATAAAATAATGATCTATCTACATATGTATATCTCTAAAGGATGTCTAATAACTGTAATTGATATCAGTGATTAGGGAGAAAAACTATGTTAGTTATAAGATTAGGCCCTGTATTTTAGGATTCCGTATCTAAACCTATTTGTAATAATAATAATAATATTCAGTATATTCGACCAAAAGGAAGTCAGAAAAATCACTACAAAGGTTGCATTACAGAGTACCTACTTGGTATATATGCATATTATATAAAGTGTACACGTATATTTGTACATAATGATGTTTTGTCCAGATTAACTGATGGATATTTCGACAGCTTTGTTGAGAATGAGTGTCACATCCATAGGTGGGAAGCTTTGCAGCAATTTGACGTTTGATGCGAAGTCCCCGTTGAGCAAACTGTCTCGCACTAATCTGTTATAACAAATATGGTATTAAATTTTGCCAGATTCCTTGGGATGTCTCAATTGAGATACTGCTTCAGATCCTGGATGGCACACGGCATGACTTGTTATTGCAATCATTCAATTTATGTTTCAGTTAATGATATATACATTATATGACATACTAGCGGTCCGTCCCGGCTTCGCACGGGTGGACATAATATTTTTTTTATAAAAGAAAATATAGCCTCGGGATAAATGCAGCTTTCCAATGGTGAAAGATTTTTTCAAATCGGTCTAGTAGTTTCGGAGCCTATTCTATGTCTATTGTAGAAATTATAAGTCAGTACTTACAGAATCATGGCACAGCATATGTAAATGAGAAAATCGAATCTGTGAGGGTCTGCAAACAGGGAATCCCAGAGTCGTTCTACATCTGGAAGAGAGAATTCTTGAGACAGCAGCAGTGTCAGCCACCTGGAAGACAAAACATTTATTTTTAAGACTCAATAATAATTAATGTGTGTCAAAATTTATTTACATTCTCCTACGATATCGATCGATACGATCTTCTCCCTTACCATAAAGGTTAGTGTTATACAGCTGGACTAAAGTTAAGGTCAGAAAAAACCAGTAGAGAGCTGAGTTTGAATGAGCAATTTTCACTTTGCCGATGTCTATTAAAGGCACAGCCTCACAGTCAGAATATTGAGTGGGGAAAATAATCAAAGCCAAAGTAATGTTATACACAGCTAGACTAAAATTACATACATACATACATACATATCATCACGCCAATTCCCTAACGGGGTAGGCAGAGAGTATAGAGCGCCAGTTCTCTCTAGACTTACATACCTCTTT
>JACCPG010000403.1:0-18491 GCA_016069955.1 Drepana arcuata | reverse complement strand
CCTAACGGGGTAGGCGAGTATAGAGCGCCAGTTCTCTCTAGACTTACACCCCCCATTTCGCTTCGTCCACATTCATCAGTCTCTTCATACATGCTCGTCGGTTTCGAGTACTCTTAACGTTCCAGTCCTTGAGAGTCCGATCTATTTGATCCAGGTAGTTGGAACGTGGCCTTCCTCTGCCTCTTCTTGCACACACTTTTGCTTTGTATATCTGTTTCGTCAATCTTTCTTCACTCATCCTTTCTATGTGTCCAAACCAACGTAACATGCCTTACTTCATCTTTACAATCACGCCCTCATTCACGCCAGTTGATTTGCGAATCTCTTCATTGCGGATTCGATCTAATATCGTTACGCCGCACATTTTTCGAAAATGACTAAAATTAAATTTGAATATTTTTATTTCTACTCGAATCAATGGATTGATGCCAGTAGAACCATGATTGAAGGCTTTGTTTAGTGACTATTAAATTTCTACATTTAACCAGCCCTGAAGAAGATGGTGGGACGGACTGAACTTCCCACTTGGGAAAAAGAGGAGGAAGGCTCTTTTGCTTATATAAATCTGTCTGATGGTAATCGCGCGGTGCGAGACCTTTGTGGTTCCAAGGTATAGGTATAAGTTCCCCGTCGATGGCGTGAGGCAGCCCATCGGTGCGAAATAGATGGCAATAAAAATTGAATACATGTTAAATAAACCTGTCCATTGCTCACCTGAAGCTATAGTACTGAGGCTTGAGTTCCTGTTTCTCCAGCAGGTTCCAGACATCTGGGTCGTTCTTCTTGACGCACTCGCTAAGTTTGCCCATCATGTAGTTGATGCCGCTTTCGGCTTCGTCCAGGGTCCGGATGAAGAAATCTCTGATCTCCGCCATCAAATTAGTGAAGCAAAAGAAACAGTCGGCCTCGGCGTGCTCTGCGTACGAATAACATGAAACAATTTTGTAATTACTGCAGGACTTGGAAGTTTATTATCGGGTATTAATGTGACGTCTATCAGGTACCGCTAATGGTCTAGATGAAGCTTACAGCCTACAGCTTCTCTTGACCTTACTTACTTATCTTAACGCTTTCCCAGAACGGTCTCCGATGGTAGGCAGGCGTGTAGACCCACTTTTCGCCGAAGATATATTTAGGTGTTGACGTGAAAGGTGGCGAGTCTATCAAGGTTTCTTAAGCAGGGCTATACGCCTTTTAATTTTTCTTAAACGTTGGCAAGTAATGCGATTAATCATTGTACCCAATTTAAGAACAACTCATCAGTGCAGTCGGGATTCGAATTTGCAATTGTTGAGTTGCAGTCAACTCTTCGAACCACTCGGCAACCAAGGCTAACTACTCAGTGAAAAACAAATAAGTTGGTACAGATCATTGGGGTTTGAACTTGCAATTTGTCTGTCACCTTGTTCTGTGGTTAATCAGGGCTGTAGAAATGTCCATATTGGATAAAAGAGATAAATGCAAAGTATATGATAGAATACTAACGTCTATAGTTCTTGTCAGAGTCACAGGCAAAGGTGTGATATATGGGCCCGATGATCTCGTTCATTCCCTGCACGTAACCCTGGCCGGGGTTGAGTTTCGCGTATAGGAACAGCATGCGCTCGACAACCTCCCAGTGCGCCTCGCACCCCTCCTTCAAGGGGGCATAGTCGCCGCTTGATATGCTCTCCGATCGACGTACTTCGTTGCTAAGCTGGAATATATTACAACCTATATTATAACTTATTGATTTATATAAATACTAGCTCATGCCCGCGGCTTTGCCCGCGTGGAGTTTGTAAAAGTAGATTAAATATTTTCCAGCTAGAATCGGTTCTCGGAATCGGAAACAGCCGCTATGCCGTGAAAGAGAAACATACAAAGTAACACCCTAATAATATTAGAATTATTCGGAATTAAAATGTAGTCCAAAATTTAGTCCAAGTAGTTTGGACACATAGAAAGGATGAGTGAAGAAAGATTGACGAAACAGATATACAAAGCAAAAGTGTGTGCAAGAAGAGGCAGAGGAAGGCCACGTTCTAACTACCTGGATCAAATAGATCGGACTCTCAAGGGCGGAAACGTTAACAGTACTCGAAACCGACGAGCATGTATGAAGAGACTGATGAATGTGGACGAAGCGAAACAGGTATGTAAGTCTAGAGAGAACTGGCGCTCTATACTCTCTGCCTACCCCGTTAGGGACTTGGCGTGATGATATGTATGTAAAATGTAGTCTATGTCCTAATCCTGGGTATACGCAATCACCATTTCAACTTTCAGGCAAATAGGCTCAAAAATTGTTTTTTTTTTCAGAAAATCCTATGTTACTTAGAATATTCCCAAGAATATGTGTACAAAGTTTCATGTTGATCGGTTTAGTAGTTTTTACGTGAAAGCGTAACAGACAAACTTACTTTAACATTTATAATATTTGTAAAGATTCTTCTACAATATTTTAAATCCTCATTGTATATGTTTATATACATTAAAAATAGATTTTTATCATGTATGAGGGAATAATTACTCTTTAAAATTTCTAAAAAATAATCCACGACAGCATATATCTTTAAAGATTGACTCACTATAACCTTTTTTATGGCAATCAAGTATAGTATCAAGGTAGTCTCCTGAACTGCTTAACCGATTTCAATCAAACTTGCACACCGTGTACAGTTTGATCCAACTTAAAAGAAAGGTTAGCTTACATAACAATTGGACCCGATAGGTAGCGCTGCGATCGTGTTTAAGGAAATTTCACATTTTCACCCTGGCGAAGCTGGGCGGGACAGCTAGTCTACAATAAGGCTTGTTAGTGAAAGTAAACCGCTGCTGCACGACTCATTATGACCTAAAATAATATTGTGCATTTGTGTCATGTCAATGTACTTCTTGTAACGCGTCACACGTATTCGCCGCAAAGTTATCGTTGCTACATAACATATTTTTATGAAAACATAATTACATATCAACTTTATCGCAGAGTAAATACATACGTACATATATATAAGTAATATATTATATATCCTCACGCCTTCCCACAAGGGTCCCCGAAGGGGTAGGAAGAGGTGTATAGGTAATAACCACACACCCACTTTCCGCCAGAGGTATATTAGGTGCCAACGTGACAGATGGCGAGTCCATCGCCGTTACTCAAGCACGTTTACACATACGCCTTTTGAATTTCTTCTCAGACGTATGCAGGTTTCCTCACGATGTTTTCCTTCACCGTAAAGCTCGTGGTGTGACTAATCACTGTACTTAAGTTTAGAAAAACTCATTGGTACAGTCGGGATTCGTACTTGCGACCTTTGCGTCGCAGGCAACTGCTCGAACCACTCGGCCACCACGGCTGCACGATACCGAAGTATCACTTGCGTGCTGCCACTCTGTGTTCGGAGAGTTATAGTGTGTTGGCAGCATAATGGTTTAATCCCTCTGTTTCCAACACACTGTAACAATCCTCCCCCTCCCCAAGGAGCTCATTACTGGAAACCTTAGGAACACAACACAAAAAATTGAGTTATTTGGCTACGGACTTCTATAAGGTGGTCCTGCCCGTCGGGCAGCTCCGAATTCGAACGGGAAACCCGTTATGCCCTACCTCTCTTAACTGGCCGTGATGATCGACACAATCAAAACTTATAATTACAGTCAATTTCATTATTTAACTATTGGTTATGTTTGTGAAGAATAAAGTACTGTGATGATAAAGGTGTCAAAGGGTTAGTGTTACCTTTGCAACTCCCAGACCTCGCCTCTCCAACGTGGAGTGTTTCAAGACAGACTGCTCGACTCTTATATGCAGCCTTTTTACACCATTGCTGTTAACTATCTAGAAGATAATACAACAATTAATAATCATGACATGAGTCCACTAAAACTATGATAAATGCGGATGTTTGTTAGAGAATGTATGTTTGTTACTCAATCACTCCAGAACGATGAATCGGATGAAATTTGGCACAGAGAGGATATTAGCTGGATAGAAATGTGCTAATAGAAAAACAAATATATAAACGAATAAAATCAAATTTTACGCGGGTGTTGTTTAGTGCACCTAAAGAATTGATACTTATACTATACAAACCTCAGGTGTGGGAAACTCTGTAGCGGACTGGAAGAAAGATATTTCGGGGCATAGCCGACGGACATCTTTGTCTATTTGCAAGAGTACCTCATTGTCTTTAAAGTAGGTGCTCCACGAGCTGTCCGGGCTGATGTTGAGTGGGTGGTCACTAGGCCCACCCGGTGATACTATTATCTCATCTATAAAATATACATTTAGTTTTAAGCATTGTCATACTAAAGGATAGGAATGCCTAGAGTATTTGAAGCCTGCTAGTTTCAATGAACTAACTGATTAATTTGGTTGGCAAGTATGTTGTCCAATTGGTTCCAATATCATATGGATAAAATTTTATAAAAATAATAATGTTCCTAAGTTCTCTTGCCCCCTTATATATTATGAGCTATTGCTATCCAATTATTAAACAACTTACCAATAAACTGCTTGTACAATTGTCTTTTTTTAATAAGTGTGGCTTCTCTTTTGTTTTTCTCTCGTGGCAAATAGTGGAGAAGGAGTTTCCAAACTAGAGATCTCAAACCTTTCTCATCTGGAACTCCTGCAAATGTCAAAATAACAGATCATTTGCTCTTTAAAATACACTTAATACATTCCATAGCATAGTACACACACCCTACCCAAAACTATTGGATATCCATAATTTGTATGGCAAAGACATTAGTTACAGTACAATGTATAGTGTGACTGAGAATAGGAGGAGATTTTATTTAGGGGGCAGGCTTATTTGTTATGAGCCCATTCCTGATTCCAAAAACACAAAAAAAAAAAAACAAAAGTATTTCTTTAAAATAAATACACATTTAATTATAATATAAATCAAATAAAATAGCTGTTGTGCAGTAATAGTACAGTATATGTCTAGTGTAAAGCTATGATGTGATTAAAATGTGAAAGTTATATGACATACCATTGAATGCCAATTTCTGTAGCTGCCCAATGTCCAGATTGTCTTGTTCAAGCAATATTTCGAATTCTTTTAGTCTGCAAAAATTGCAATAAGTTGTTGCAACAAGTACTATTCAAAGTGATAAAAAAAAATATTAAGAAGAGGAAGCATATCGAAGCACATAGTTACATTTCAGTTTTAAACAGAAAAAAGCATCGCAGAAGATATGAGGCATAATTAGGAGCATTCATTAAGGTCAATCACGCTTATGAATTAAGTATAAAAAAGTTTTTGACAAGTCTGCATACACATGTTCATTTGAATAATTCGTGTCTGTTTCATTTTAATAAGACCTTATAAACATTGTTGAATGTTGGTAATATTTACCTGGCTTTGTGTAAACTCATCTTGTTTATATATCTTCCGAACACATTTAGATATTTACTATGTTTCTAAAGTTTCAAACAGACAGAAATAAAAATGCCACCTCTTTTTCCTATTACTTTCTTGTCATGAATGAATAAATAATGAAATGACAGCACCTATCAACATTTAAAAACAAGTAGGTAGGTAGTAGGTAGGTACTAGGTACCTAGCTGTATTGATTTGATTAGCTGACTGACTCTGACTGATGGAAGACAGACAGCTCTACGTTTGTCAACTATGACATAACCTATCAGTTCAGAAACATATTTACATCTTTTCCCTGTAAACACATAGACAAAACAATTAAAGTAATATTCACCTGCAATACAGTTTTTTATAAGCTTACTATATTAACCTAATAACTATAGTAGAGATAATATTTTTATTTTAGGAAATAACTCCGTAGGTAGATAATACTCACAGAGCCATCTGTAGATTATAGTAGAAATGAGAGTGCATACTTACAAAACTTGCTGAAATCAGTCTAAAGATGTCACTGATTTATCTAAAAAAAGTTGTGTACCTAACCCTTCCTATTATGTTAGAACGATGATATCTAGATTTGTTTAGTTAAGTTACTCTATGCAAGAAGCATTGAGTAGGTACATACATAGGTACCAACGATGTTTATAACTATAATTATATATTATTTAAGCTTCTGTTAAATTTACGTTATGTTAAAATGAGATTTAATTTAGGCTTTAATAAAATAACATAGGTAGTTATCAATTATACAATATTTTATTCAACGGTAGGGACATAGGAAATACTTATTGAACGACACATGCCAAATCTGAAACTATAGTTACCATAAATTCCGAAGGAAAAAATCCTGCTAGGAGTAGGAACGGTGAAAGTAATTTTGGTTCCCCTGTATACTTTGTAAAGTGGGAAATCAAATTCATCTGGTAAATATGTTTCTATAAATATAGAAGCATACAAGTATATACATAATCACGCCGAGTCCCTCCTGATGTAGGTGGACAGGACATGGACATGTAGGTGGTGGGGTAGAGCGCCAGTTTACTGAAGACTTACTGACCTATTTCGCTATTTACAATTCATTAGTTTCTATATATGTACATGCTTACCGGTAATATAGATAGATTTTATCTCGTTTAACCACCACTATCAAGTCACGTATTTACACAGATCGTAAAATAATGTAGAGCCGTGTTAGCCGATTGGTTTGAGTGATTGCTTGAAGCACTAAGATTGCAAGCTCGAAGTCCTATTGTACCAATGAGTTTCTTTGCACTTATTTGTAGATATTGATTAGTCAGACGAACCTCACGGTAAAAGAAAACATCGAGATGAAACCTGCATACGGTTGAGGAGTAATTCAAAGGAATATGTATACCTAGCTGTGCTTGTTAAACGGAAACTCGCCGTCTGTCGCTTTGGCACCCAAAATATATCTACCGAGAAAAGTGGATAGTATATTACACAGTTCTGCCTACACCCCGCGACCCCTGTAGAGTGTAGGCGTGTCGAAATAATGTCACTGGTAAAGTGCGCAATAGACAATTTATTCAAAATAATTATGTAAATAATAATATGACATCGACCGTGCACAAAATGGCAGTCAACATAGACATCATACCTTTGCTAATGGCTTGTTGCTTGCTCCAGTTGGAGTAGTAGAACTCCACGAACGCCAACACACTACACAGTAGGTTGAGCAATATTCCCGACAGTAGACACACCACTTGGATGAACCTATCAGACTTCACGTATAGTCCGGCTTCGAGCAGCAGACCTAGGCTTACCAATGAGTAAGAACCAAATACACCAGACATGATGAAATGATCCGTTGCCACCAGATTTTCGCTCTCCGATGTGAAAAATAGGCCAAATGTCATCATTATAAACGCAATTGCTCGCAGTGCTACTTTAACTATTTTGTAGCCCATAGATAATTTTAATTGCCTATATAAAATATTAATTAAAATAGTTAATAAATTCGCCAGATCAATTTAATGTTTGATCTGATAGCAACGATCTAATGTCACGCGCTCATTGATGTTGGAAATAAACAAAGAGATTTGTTTGTGTGGTGGAAGGAAATCTTTTTGGATTTTCAAACTCGTAGAAGTACTTAGTACTCTTAAGTAATAGGTAGTCACGACTCAAGTCAAGCCTTTCAGAATTTGCACTATTACCCGACCATTCCTTTTAATTCAACCGTTTCTTTTTTTTAATTCCTTTGAGTAAGTAAATTAAATAATATTTATTGAAATTAAAATTTTTGGTATTCAAAGGAGATGAACAAAGTGACCGAGTGTGTTATATCGGTATATGGGCAAATTCTAGAGCAAGTGAATGAATTTGTATAACTAGGAAGCACGTTTACACGAGATGGAAAATATGAAAAAGACATTGAAAGAAGGATAACATGGTACCGTATAATGAGCTGCGGGTACGGAGGGAAGTAGCCTTAGCATTGTACGTGTTAAATTTTACTTTAAAAAAGCCGTGGTGGCCGAGTGGTTTGAGCAGTTGCCTATCGCAAGTTCGAATCCCAACTGTACCAATGAGTTTTCTGAACTTAAGTACAGTGATTAGTCACACCACGAGCTTTACGGCGAAGGAAAACATCGAGAGGAAACCTACACACGCTTGGGAAGTAATATAATGGCGTATGTATTGTCATGTGTTCAAATAAGCGAAGGTAGGTGCATTGATGTAAAAGATAAAACCTCATTGGGTAGGTGGGACATATTTTTTATTCATAGTGTTAACTCTTTATATCCAAAGGTAATAAGCCTCAAGTTGTTAATAGTGATAAATTATACGTAGCACACTCAAGTAGCTGCCTACCCCTTCGGGGACCCTTGTAGGAAGGCGTTAAGATATGTATATATATTTTATACCACTTGGGTGGCAAACAAGCATGCGGCCCGTCTGATGGTAAGCGGCTACCGCCGCTTATAGACGCTTGCAACACTAGGGGTATCACTCGCGCGTTGCCGACTCTGCTGGAATCTCTTCACACCCTTCTTGAAGAACTCCATGCTGTACTCTCCAGGGTAATTATTAAATAGATACAACCAATGGTACAACGTCAAATGTCCCTCCCACATCTATTAGCCGTTAAATTTAAAGTGCAAAGTTATGTTCTGTAATTGTCTTTGGCCATGGCAAGTCTATGTAATATTTGTCTTGTCAACTCGAATCCGAAGAGCGGATTGTTGACAGCAGACATTGAATTGTGGAATTATAAATGACGTTTCTACTGAAGAAGATTTTACATTAAACTGTCAATTATTTCGAAATGATTATTATTTACACTATTTTGTACAGCTTTATCGTCAGCTCAGTATTGTGTGATGATGTTGGTAACAAAACGAGAACTGCAAAATTCGAGTATTGTTCCCATCCCGACTGTTCTTTAAAGAACCAGCACACACTCTGTGCAGCCGCCAACAAACATAGTCCGAAGCTATATGTGTCAGGCATGACGAACTGGATGAGGTATCAGATTCTTCTACTACACAATAGGCACCGAGACAACATCGCTATGGGCCTCGAGGCCGCGCAGCCTCCTGCCACTAACATGCGCAAGATGTACTGGGACTACGAGCTCGAAGAAATGGCGGAGCTATGGGCGAGGCAGTGCCAGAAGCGACACGATGAATGCAGGAATACTATTAGGTTTAATGTGCTCCAGAATATGGATGTGCGTCTTGTGGTGCCGAGAGTAACTGAAGCACAACTGCTCGCAGATGTGGTTGGCGCATGGTATTCGGGGTCGAGGGTACTGCCTCCGGAGCACGTGTGGTCCTTCAGGCTGGGTAACTGCAGCGCCCCGGGCGGCTGCAACGCTCACTGGTACACGGCCGCTGCGTGGGCTTCAACTTGGAGGATCGGCTGTTCCCAAGCACTATGTGCGGCCAGGAGTCGGAATTGTGGGATTTTCCGCAAACGAAGAGCTCAGACGCAAAATGACTACCTCCCGAACGCAACGAGAACACTTAGCGTTACAGAGAACATATTAAGGCGTACGAAGTACATGACCTATACGCCAGATAAGTATCATCATGTCGAGGATTTTGCAACGACCAAGAGGCAGAGTTTCAAAGATTCACCCTTACACCGTGGCATAAATTCTAGGAGAACGGAGATCAAAAGGGACTCCCACGTAATAGCGTTCACGTTTTGTAACTATGGGCCTGCGGGGAATATAGATGGGTTCCCAATCTACGAGGCTGGCACCACATGCTCCAACTGCCCGCTGGGCACGCAGTGTGGTGACCGCACACATCGCGCCCTCTGTTCTGTGCTCAACGACCCTGACGCAAGCCCCGTCACAACTGCTAAGCACTAGAATACTTTTAGACGTATTACTTGAATACATTATATGACATTTTAAATTAGTTTTATTTAGGAACAGAAAACATAGGTTAATTTGCGACAATTAGTCAGTAGTATAAAACTGTGTTGCAGATATTTAACACTCATCTCCATAAATATAAAGAGATGTTACAGGGATCCCTACCCCGCTAGGGACTTGGCTTAATGATATGTATGTATGTATGTTACCACACACCCACTTTCCGCCAGAGGTATATTAGGTGCCAACGTGACAGATGGCGAGTCCATCGCCGTTACTCAAGCACGACTATACATACGCCTTTTGAATTTCTTCTCAGACGTATGCAGGTTTCCTCTCGATGTTTTCCTTCACCGTAAAGCTCGTGGTGTGACTAATCACTGTACTTAAGTTTATAAAAACTCATTGGTACAGTCGGGATGTAATGAGGGTATGACTGTGTGTGTGTGGTGTGTGTGTGTGTGTGGTGTGTGTGTGTGTGTGTGTGTGTGTGTGTGTGTGTGTGTGTGTGTGTGTGTGTGTGTGTGTGTGTGTGTGTGTGTGTGTGTGTGTGTGTGTGTACGTGTGTGTGTGAGTGTATCTGCGTGTGGTTGAAGTGAGGATTGTACAGTTGCATGCCAATAAAGTCATAACTTGTTAAAAAAAAAGTCTCGCAACTCAGTTCTTCTACCGTAAAAAGTTGTCAGATCTATGTTATACCAAGTTGGTTAATTTCATCAGTCCCTACTTACAGGACCTACGTCTTAAGTTATTACGTTATTAGTATTATAATAATTTATATAAAGGATATATTTAGATACCAACGTGACTAATAGCGAGCTCACCACCGTTTTGCAAGCATGACTATATACACGCCTTCGGTGGACACCTGAAACCTGTGCAAGTTTCCTAGCGATGTTTTCCTTTACGGTAAAGCATGTGTTGAGATAAAGAACAGTTCAGAAAAACAAATTGTATAGTCGGAGATCGATCGTGTCGTAGTCAACCTTTGTATTGCACGCCTTTGGCGATGTAATAGTTATATTAATTAATTGGTAATCAGAGTACCCATTAATTATATCGTTATATCACTAAAACCGCACTGTTAAAAACTAAAATAGATGCTTCCAACCACCATGGATCAAAATCAACGAAAAAACGAACATCGAAGTTGAACTTTACGTGTAATTCGGCATATTAATTATAATATAACACGCCAAAGAGCTTCATTTCTGGAACTCATGACACGTTATACGGAGTCAAAGGCCCGCGAGAAAGTTGCGGTCTTTTTTATACATATTTAGCAAACGAACAAGTTACTCCTACGCTTAGTACCTATACATTAATTATTTACTCTGTATACTGTACCAATGAGTTTTTCTGAACTTAAGTACAGTGATTAGTCACCCCACGAGCATTACGGTGAAGGAAAATATCGAGAGGAAACCTGCTTACGTCTGAGAAGCAATTCAAAACGTCTATGTATAGTCGTGCTTGAGTATTAACAATGGACTCACCATCTGTCACGTTGGCACCTAAAATATATCTCTGGCGGAAAGTGCGTGTGTGGATGTTACCTATACATCTCGGCCTACCCCTTGGTGAAAGGCGTGAGGATATATATATAATATAAAAAATGCGGAAGTGTATATGTATGGATGTTTGTTACTCAATCACGCCAGAACGGCTGAACGGCTGGATGTTCCGACAATGAATTTAGATAAAATTATACTAACGAAATCTATTTTTGATAGATCGATCTCAGTACGACGTGGCATGACCATTTTCAAGCACTGGGTCGGACACAAACCCTTAGTACGGCATCTTAGCGTCCATTATACTGTAGTTCAAAGCTCGGTCTAAAATCTGAAGATAAGAGAAAACCCCAGAAGTCTGTGCCACTTTTAGGCGTTATGATTATTATTACACTACTACACACTAATTTCACTATATATGAAAGGAAAAGGTAGGAAAATTGTTCGTCAAAATATTGGGAATATTGGCGCAACTAAATAATTGGCGCGCCTCCCATCCAACGGTACCTAAGTCAATTTACTCTCGAAACTATATTTCAGAGCAGCTCTCACGTAAGGTTATTATGCACTCTCTTGAAGACGGGAGATGCACATACTTCTATATGTGTATATATTGTTTACCGTAACGTGATTGAGAGTATGGAAGCGGTACCGACCTTTGTATACAGGGTTACTGGTAAAGTCGGCCTAGATCTTTTAAGGGAAAAAACTTTGATGAACGATCTCAGCATAGTCATGCATTATTATGGAGAATGCAGCTACAACTAACTTTCGAATGGCTCTTTCTCAGAAATGGTAAAACTTAGAGAACAAAATATTTGGAAGAATTTAGTAGATTATATCAACAAATTTAGTCCAAGCTGTTTTTATGTTTGACCAATCCAAAAGACCAATTTTTGCGACCATTGACCTGAAATAAAAAACCTAAAAATATTATTTGCTCACACGGTATCAATGGGTACTTTTCAGGACTTCATTAGAGTGGTATTCCTTACGTGCCTTTACACTTTCAGCTTGTTGTGACTTAAGGTAAGGGTACCCTATTATTTGGGCTAATAAAATTATACTGGGCTATTTTATATTTTTATGCAATGTTGGTGTTGAAAATAATAGAACACAAAACTCGTTAAAAGACGCACTCAATACAAAAATTAAAAATACAATAGAGAAACAAATATTGGCACCTTTTTATAAAATACTTATAATTCCAAAAGAATATTCCATCTAGACAGCGGCTAAGTTTGGAGTCAGTTAAGTCGGTTAAGTTTCGTGGTCAAATCATTCAGAAATTATGGACACTACAACCCATTTAAGGATTTAGGATGACTTAACTTGCATCCCTGTAGATTTATCTATACTACAACTGTAACTATATGGCAGCAACTTTATAAGTCGCAAGTTGGCCTCTTATAGTACTGCTGCCACCTGTAGGCTGGAGGCACTGGATACCAGCTGGGTCCTTTTGACGCAGTTTAGAAACAAGCCGCTAGGATTGTCCCGATGATTCCACGTTCACAATCGGCTTAATAGTACTAAGTTTGTTCTACCGCTTGTATAACGGAGTGTGTGCTGAAGAATTTTTCGACATGATGCCAATTTCTACCGATCGCGGGACCGTTTCTGTCCAACTGGGACAGGACCTCCACCTTATAGAAGTCCGTAGCTAAATAACTTTTTTTTGTGTTGTGTTACTATGCTGCGAATAAGGTTTCCAATAATGAGTTCCTTGGGGAGTGGGGAGGATTGTTAGAATTTTTAATCATCTCCATAATAAGTACTATTTGCTTCAAAGGCCATATACCTCTTTGCCGCAATCGAAGTGTCACTTTTGACAGACAAAAATATATTTATTTGTATTTTCTAGTCGCTAATCATTTGATGAATATATTGATAATATTATAATCATACAAAATGCTTTCCGCAGCTAAAGTTCGTATACATGGGATGCAAGACGAGAACTGGGTGATTCGGGATAAGATCAATCAGTACAGGGGTCTTATTAAACTGTATGGTATGTAGATTGTGTATTATCCGAAAACGCTTGAGATTGATGAATGTGGATGAAGTGAAAGTGGTATTGATTGACGAAACAGATATAGAAAGCGAAAGTGTGTGCAAGAAGAGGCAGAGGAAGACCACGTTCGAACTACGTAGAACGAATCGATCGGACGCTCAAGTCGACTTCAGTCAGACGTCAATAGTACTCGAAACCGACGAGCATAGCATGTATGAAGAGACTGATGAATGTGGACGAAGCGAAAGAGGTATGTAAGCCTAGAGGAAACTGGTGCTCTATACTCCCTGCCTACCCCGTTAGTGATTCGGCGTGATGATATATATGTTTAAAATGTGGTAGTGCCCAGCTGAAAAAAATCCCGGGTGATAAAGTAAAATTTACTTCGCCACCTATCGAGTCCAATTGGGAATCTAAACCATTCTCGAATCAGCCTGAAGACAAAGAAAAATTCATAAAAAATTTCGGTCCAGCCATTTAGGTGGAGTTCAGTGACACTCACACATAGAAGAAATGTATATATATATACACCTTTGGGGGAAGGCTTATATATGTGCTTCCACCAGACGTCCAAGTGTGTCACGTTTGCAGGTTTATTCTTGATATTTTCCTTCACCAATAAGCTCCTAGTGTGATTAAACACTGCTCATAAGCTAAGAAAAAACTAATTGGGATTCGAACTCGCAATCTTTGCGTTGTGAAAACTTACATCATCGTCCGTTCCATGAAAACTGTGTTTCAGTAGCTGTAGGGCATCATTTAGGGAACGGTGGAATAACGTAGTTTAATTAATTATTTACGAATATGACAGAACGCGATCGGAAAATACATGAAGGTGACTTGGCTAAGCAAAAAAAGCGGTACTCGCGTGACATACGTCAGCTACGCAAGGACATAAGTACCAAGCGCGATGAGCTCGGGGTGGCGGTCTACGGGGACAAGCAGTTCCTGAGAAACGCCTTCCAGGAGCACAAGAGGCTGCAGCTGACGTATATGAACAGCCAAGCTGATGTAAGTAATTGTCCTCGAAATGTTATTGAAAAATATACTATACTAGCGGTCCGTCCCGGCTTCGCACGGACATAAGACGAAAGAAAATATATACTATGTCACTCAAGTTGAATGTAACTTTTCAATGGTGAAATAATTTTTCAAATCGGTCCAGTAGTTTCGGAGCCTATTCAATACAAACATACTTACATACAAATCTTTACTCTTTATAATATTAAGTATATATAGGTACGAGGGAAACAAGCATACGGCCCGCCTAATAGTAAGCGTTTACAATTGGTAGCTTTAGTAGCATATAGGCGTAAGCGATTTCCGTGTCTAGACACAAATCCTTTCTGTTATTTTCCTTGCTATAATTTGCGTGTCAATTTTATTCATTGCCACCCAAATTATAGGGCATGGTTTAGCTCCGAGCTGTTCTTTATAAACTTTGTAAGTTGCTATTTTATATACATCGCCTATATATTAGGTCTAATATGTGCTATATCGAAAACATAAATGACAACCGGTCAAGTTCGCGTCAGGCCTAGTACAGTGTTCCATACCACAGTACAGTGTTCCATAGTTCCAAGTGCATTTTTTATAACCCGACCTTGTTCAACGAGTAATATCGTTAGCCTATAAAGGCAACTCAGCCATGATAATTTTCCTTATAAATTCATCATATCCATAAGTACCTATACGAGTGTGATTTATTTACAAATAATAGTTTATCTAGTAGAGCATTGGGGGCCACCTGACTCTAATTAAAATTATAAAAACCAAATGGAAAAGTTTCTTAACATAACCCTACCATTTTTCTAAAAGGTATTTGACGAGACGCGACACATGATAGGCGAATACAAGTTTTTTTGTTCCCGTTTTACGCGTGTACCCAAAAATAGATTCTAGTCTAGTTTTTATTTTACAACTTTGTCGGGGCTGTTAATGTGTGGTTGTTCATATTATACCTTAATCCACTTGATATTTAACAAAACGATAATATACCCCAGCTAAGCACGGGCGTGCAAACAGTCTCATTATAATAACTCATTTTAAAAGAAAAAGTGATTGTCCTGTGTTTGTCTTCAGCGGATCTTTTCACTTATAGGTCATGCGTAGGATACAGACAACATCCGTCTCATACATAACTAAACGCAACATGAAATTCTTCACCTTTAAATCACAACCGCGTTATACTTATTAACTTCAGTTTGTAATGAAATGCCTGAAGACCCATTGTTCATATTCTCACGATTCACAAAGCATTGATAACTTAAGTGGCTACTGTAACTTCGCGAACGTAATTTCACAAAAAATTGCCTTTGTAGATATCGATCGAACGTCGAACATCCTAATCACAAGGTATATTATATTACATTCAGTATGGTTTGTTATCTGGGAAAAGATTTCCTGTTTTCTATAAACATAGTTCTAGTTATATTCACGTTTTCTATAAACATAGTTCTAGTTATATTCACGTTTTCCGACAATGGTCCTGCGGGGGGTGGGTTCGTATCTCTTTTGATACCACCTAAAGTGCACGGCACCTATTCTGTATAATTCCTATTCAAACACAAAGAGAATTAACGCCAACGCATTCAAATTAATTCTGGAGTTCGGCACAGGGCTAGCTTACATCAGAAATTCAGCTTTAGTCTCGATCTTTTTGACGAACATTTTCTATTGTACTAGAAGTGCAACATATTCTAACTTTGGTTCGTTTCAGAGTTATAATTGCATGTTAAGATGAAGTGAGACTCAACATACGTGTTTATTTATTTATATAAAACTATCTATATATATAAATGAATGGTTGTCTGTATGTCCTATTTAGAATCGTACATACCTGCTCGGCTGGACCGATTTTAATGAAATTTTCTGTTTCTTCAGGTGGATTCGAGAATGGTTTATATTCTGAATTTCTTCTCAAGCGTATGCAGGTTTCCTCGCGATGTTTTCCTACACCGTAAAGCTCGTGGTGTGACTATTACTGTACTTAAATTCAGAAAAAGTCATTGGTAAAGTCGGGATTCGAAATTGCAATTTTTGTATTGCATGCAACTACTCGAACCACTCGGTCACCACGGCTTTGTTTATTTATAATATACTAGCTGTCCCGCCCAGCTTCCCCTGGGTGAAAAAGTTAAACTTCCTGAAACACGATCGCAGCGTCACCTATCGGGTCTAATTGTGATGTAAGCTATCCTATCTTTTAAGTTGGATCAAACTGCACACGGTGTGCAAATTTGATTGAAATCGGTTAAGTAGTTTAGGAGCCCATCGCGGACAAACAACGTGACACGTAATTTATATATATAATACTAGCTGTGCCCGCGACTTCGTCGGCGTGGACGGCTTCTTTTATCTTTCGTAAAAAAGTTTTTTTTTAAATAAATAGTATTCTATGTTACTTCTAATACCTCCAAGACTATGTGTACAAAGTTCAATGATGATTGATTAAGTAGTTTTTACGTGAAAGCGTAACAAACAAACTTAAATTCACATTTATAATATTAGTAAGGATATATACTAGCTGGCCATGTACTTAACTGAAAGGTGTAACCAATTGGTATAATGTAAGGCTCGGACTGCTAGGATCCAGACACCTTACAACAAGCACGAGAAAGTCCGCTTTGCAGATATCGTGTTACGTAGCTAAAAGTACAATTAATGCATCAATGCTCTCATACCATAAGGACTGAGACTGCTAGGATATTTGAATGAGTCCATTTAAAGCAAGGGTCCCCGAAGGGGTAGGCAGAAGTGTATAGATAATACCCACAAACCCAATTTCCGCCAGAGGTATATTAGGTGCCAACGTGACAGACATTTTAAATAATAATACATAATATATTTTCGGGGACCCTTGTGGGAAGGCGGGAGGATATTTTATAATTATTTAAAACAGTGCTTTACAGGTTAGGTACCTAAAGTTAAAGCACACGATCGTTAGAGTCCGGAGTACTAGTAATTGTAACAGAACACAAAACATTTAATTTGGGTCCCAGATATCAAATAAAAGTTTTATAGTACAACTAGCTGTGCCCGTGACTTCGCCCGCGTGGAATGTGATAAAAAAAAACAGTTTCTAAATTAAAAGTAGCCAAAGCTACTCCTTTTTACATTAGCTATCTGCCAATGAAAGTCCCTTCAAAATTGGTTTAGCCGTTTCAGAGATTAGCCGGAACAAACAGACAGACAGACAGACAAAAAACGAAAAAAAAAACTCTTTTGGTGTATGTACCGTGTATACATCCATAGGCATTTAATAAAAAGCGGTTATTTTAATATTACAAACGGACACTCCAATTTTATTTATTTGTATAGATATGCTCCTTGTGAGTGCAGGTACTGAAATTGAAGTTCCTTGCGCTACGCGAACTCGCTCTAACCTTAGAAACGTTATTATAGTGTTCCTAGAAACTGAAAGGATTTTATGAAATATTCTATTTGAGAATATTGCGAATAAACGCACTTTGTTAAGGCAGAAAAGATACTTGGAATTTTAATACCAACTCCGAGCCGGGTATTAAAGTGCCTTTCGCGACAAAGGAAATAGATTAAGTGAATGCGCTTATTTGATTACTCTTTGTGTTTACTCAAGTAAAGTGATCATTGTTATTAATCGTATGGTCAAAAGTAGTTGCAAATAAAGTTTTGAATAATTGAACTACAAGAGACTTGTTTTTTATTCTTCACGACTCCCCTTAAAGGGTATAGAAGGGGTTGTTATTAGCACAGTATCGCCAGAGATATATTTAGCAGCCAGCGTGATAGATGGCGTGTAATTTACATACGCCTGTAAAATTCTTCTCAAATTATAACGTAGGTTGTCTCGCGTTTTTTTTCTTCACAGTAAATATCGTGGTGTCATACATCAGTGCAGTTTTGAATGATTCAATAGTTCAAGCCACAGGGGTTTGAACTTGTAGTCGTGAATTGGCAGGTTCTATTTATATCACTGTGCCACTGCGGCTGTAGTTTAATAAGTACTAAAATGTGTATTTGTTTACAGAGAGTATTGGAGAGTATACATCAAGAGAATTTCAATAAAAGGAAACAGCTTGACAGGATCAGGTATACCAAGAAGAAGAAAATGGAGAAATTCCGTTTGACCCAGGTAAGTAGTGCACAAATAGGGCGTGCCTTGAATTTATATTTTACGATAAAAACGTGCTTAAGTGCGAGACGGCACTCGGTGAGTTCTTTGTATTGAAACTATTCGCAAATAAAATCGCTTTGAAATAATA
>JACCPG010000402.1:90608-102354 GCA_016069955.1 Drepana arcuata | reverse complement strand
CAATACTGGGGAGTATTAGAAACTCAACAGTTTATTTTTTGCAAATATTTGCTCTTTCGGTTTTTAAATTCCTGACATCAATTACTGATGATGATATGGTATTAACCGATTTTAAATAAATGATAATAAACTTAGTTTTCTCAAACGTTAGTAAGTAAATGTAAGTTTTGTAAGTACAATTCCTGTGTATACTTAATCATACAATATTACTGTTTTAGTTTAGTGAGTATAATACTCTGAAACATTTGAATATAATGTTGGGAATAAAAATATGCAATTTGAAACTTCATGTTTTATTTATCAATTGAATAGTAGGTCGACACATTTTACTGCTTTAATACATGCGAATTAAATCAGTTTTACTAACTAATATTTTAAAAATAGATTTGACAATTGCTTGGCCTTTTTGGCAAGTCTTGAGACGAGAGAATCGGCGCTCTCCTCTCTCTGCGAACCCCATAGATAGAATCGGCGTGATGAAATAAACATATTTTTATTATAGGCAGTATGGTATTTGACTATTGCATGCTTTATAGATAAAAGTTACATTGACACTTTCCATTAACTGTCAAATCAAAGTTATTTCTCCCTCCACTCTGCTCTTGTTTGCCTTTGGCCACACACAGTCTATCTATACATTTAACTACCTATTTAGTTTGTGCCTCTATTCCACTTAACAATTTGAGTCTCTCCTTCCTTTCTCTTTCGGTATTTATTAACTTATTTAGAATAAAATATACATTAAATCTAGGAATATTGAAATACCGCTAGCTAGCTAGGTAAAACTACATAAGTAATTGTTATTTCGCGGCCGGTAACTGAGTCAACGCAACGCGATAAATCTAGTGAAATAAGCGTGTTTGTAATTAATTTCGGTAGATTATTACTGTTTTTGCGAATTCTACACTCGATATGACTGAAAGTTCAACGGATGATCCGACGACCCATCGAAAGGATTTCATATGTGGAGTAGTGGAAGGTAATGTTCGTTTCAAGCTTGAAACGTAATGACGTATAGTTGTATGTAATCTAGTCTAACTTTGTACTGGAGTGAATGACCTAAGCTGAACTCTTACAGGTTTTTATGGACGACCATGGACTACAGAGCAAAGGAAAGACTTGTTCCAAAAGTGAGTTACTGTGTTTTAAAATGTTTCCATACTATCTATCAGCCCTTGAAAATTTATTTATGTACATAGATGATTAAATAAAAGTTGAATTTCATACACTTGATCTTCTCCTGTCAAGAGCTTTCTATACTGCATTCAGAGAATCTATTAGGCTTCTAAACTGCTCATAGCAACTTCTCAATACCATTTGGCAGTGTTTATTTATTTATCTATATACATGAGCATATATGTATCTTAGTAAGGAATCTAAGGACTGGAGGTAAACAAATTATGTTATTTATAAGAATATAATCACTATATATTAATTATAAATACATATACTAATACTAATCTTACTATCTTACTAATATTATAAATGTGAAAGTTTGTAAGATTGGATGTTTGCAGTTCTTTCACAGCCAAATGGCTGAACCGATTTGGCTGAAAGTTGAAATGGTGATGGCTTATGCCTAGGAATAGGACATTGGTAACTTTTTTTTTCCTGAAAAATTCGAAGTTCTTGTATTATAATGTATAATGTTCTTTCACGGCATACCGGCTGAGCTGGTTCTAGCAGGAAAATATCCATAGCTACTTTTTCGAATGCGGGCGAAGCCGCGGGCATAAGCTAGTAATATTATAAAGAGGAAAGATTTGATTGTTTGTTTGTTTGTATTGAATAGGCTCCGAAACTACTGGACCAATTTGAAAAATTCTTTCACCATTGGATAGCCACATTCATCATGAGAGGCTATATTTTCTTTTAAAAAATAATTTTATGTCCAACCATGTGATGCCCACACACCCACTTTCCGCCAGAGGTATATTAGGTGCCAACGTGACAGATGGCGAGTCCATCGCCGTTACTCAAGCACGACTATACATACGCCTTTGAATTTCTTCTCAGAGGTATGCAGGTTTCCTCTCGATGTTTTCCTTCACCGTAAAGCTCGTGGTGTGACTAAACATTGTACTTAAGTTCAGAAAAACTCATTGGTACAGACGGGATTCGAAAATTCGAATTCGGCAACTGCTCGAACCAGTCGGCCAACACGGCTATTCTTCTTGTAGTATCTTTATATTTCTGTTATATCTATAGTTCTTTGAAAGTGAACTAATGATCATACCTGTGAAATTTGAGAGGTAATAAATACCAACATTCTTCAGTTGATGAAAAATCTACATTAATAAATAAATAAAAATCCTAGACATAGAAGCTGTATGGTTTGTGCAGTTGCATCACAAAGTTTGTATCCCAACTGTACTGGACTTTCTGAACTTAAATACATTCACATGTCATGCAGTACAGCATAGGAGAAAATTGAGAGGAAACCTGCGTACATTATGCTTAAGAAATGATGGACCTGTCATCTGTCACATTGGCACCTAAAATATATCTCTGATAGGTGTCTGGTTGCTACCCACACACAAGGGTCATGAGTTGACGGAGTCATTATGAGTTCATTAATTAATTGTACGCCATCCAACAGGCTAAAGAAATGGAACATGGATATGTATGTATATGCTCCGAAAGATGACTACAAGCATCGTGCCTTCTGGCGCGAGCTCTACACAGTGGAAGAGGCAGAACACCTTACCTCCCTAATTACGGCAGCTAAAGACCAAGGGATCATATTCTGCTATGCCCTTTCTCCGGGCTTGGACATCACATATAGCAGTCAGAAAGAAATTACTACACTGAAACGAAAGTTGGAGCAGGTATTGTAACATAAATACATATCATCCTGCCGAGTCCCTGACGGGGCAAGGCAGAGAGCATAGAGCGCCTCTTCTCTCTAGACTTACATACCTCTTTCGCTTCATACGCATAACATTCATCATATTGTAGCATATTTAAAACTATAATATTAATAATGGTCTTTGTGGAAATGCAAATGAGTTATGGGGACTCAAGTGATGGCAAGTCATCAAGTGGCAGTCAGAACTCTGGTTGCTGTGGTTTTGTTTAGTGGTTGACCATTACTGTGTAAAGATTATACAGCATATGCATTTCGAAAAAAAAATACTTTCATATTACAAACAGACCCTTTAATTTTAATTTAATCAACAATGGGACAATTTCGCACAAATTGACATAGCCCCAAATCAAAAACAAATCTTTTGTTATGGTAATTTGACAATGATATAATAATAATAATAATAATATTCTTTATTGTACACACACACACATACAAACAAATAGGATGACAAAAAGACAGAGAATAACATGTAATAGGCACAATAGGCGGCCTTATCGCAAAAGCGATCTCTTCCAGGCAGCCAAGTGAAGAGAGAAAAAAAGGTAGGTGTGATAGTTGAGCTCATGAAATATACATATTTACTATAATATACATATATATTTACTTATATATATATGTAAGATATATTTAATTATATATATGTATGATTTATACATAGATGCATAGGGCAACCAAGACTACAAACAATCAGCAGGAACGCTGAGAACAGATATTTGTGTGATGAACACGGCAAGGCTGCAACCTCAAGTTTCACAGTCAGGAGTTATAGCCAATAGACCCTACCTTAACTTGTCTTACTTATTTTTTTACATATTCACATTCCACGTTATTTACGTTACGTTATACATTCTAGAAGACATATTATAAGTGAGGTATTGTTCCAGGTATCCCAGTTTGGCTGCACCTGTTTTGCATTGTTGTTTGATGACATTGAACCGGAGATGAGTGAATCTGACAAACAGATATTCCAGAGCTTTGCTCATGCTCAAGTGAGTTATCCTATATTATACTTTTTTTTTTTTGTATTGTCTCTCGTAGCGTGAGTTCCGGAAACTTTTGCTACTTAACCGGTCAATGGCGAGACCTAGACCTCCAGCCACTTTAGTACTAAGCAACACAGCTAAGGGCACCGCGTTGCTGGATCGCGAGCAAAGGAGCTGGGCTGGACTGGTCATTATTATACACCAAACTTAATCTATATATAGCATTTGCTTTCTCATCGAAAAATGTGTGGTGTAACTATTTTACCTCGAAATTTGCATAATCTGCAAGTGTATGGAAGAGTAGGCAAATGAAGACTAAGTTCCAACCACCGAGATCAAATTGATTGGATACTCATGGATGGAAATGTTAAGAGTCCAAACCAAAATACTTTTATTTCACAAAGACCTAGATGGGCACTGAAAAACATTGAAAAAGGTGCATGGTTCGGGTTGGTAGTTTCCATGGAGAACTTGAAATCATCGAGCATGTATGAAGAAACAAAAGAGAAACAATGATAGACTCAACCACTTGCACCTAAATATATAGTATGTGATTATGCCTTTTTTTGTTTCAGGTGTCCATAACAAACGAAATCCACCAGCACCTGGGCTGTCCACGTTTCCTCCTGTGTCCCACCCAGTACTGCTCGACGCGGGCCATGCCCACTGTCAACAGCTCAGAGTACCTCAACACCCTGGGCACTAAACTCTCCCAGCAAATTGATATTATGTGGACTGGTAATACATTCGCAAATCAACTGGCGTGAATGAGGCCGTGATTGTAAAGGTGAAGAAAGGCATGTTACGTTGGTTTGGACACATAGAGAGAGAGATCATAAGAGAGGTAGGGCATAAAGTGTTTCCCGTTCGAATTTGGAGCTGCCCGACTGGGGCAGGATCTCCACCTTACAGAAGTCCGTAGCCAAATAACACAATTTTTTGTGTTGTGTTCCTACGCGGTGAATAAGGTTTCCAGTAATGAGCTCCTTGGGGAGGGGGGAGGATTGTTACATTGTGTTGGAAGTAGAGGGATTAAACCCATTATCCTGCCAACACACTATAACTCTCCGAACACAGAGTGGCAACGCGCAAGTGATAGTTCGGTATCGTGAGCGTAAATAGGCTACGGTAACCGTTTCCGGTAAAGAAAGATTGACGAAACAGATATACAAAGCAAAAGTGTGTGCAAGAAGAGGCAGAGGAAGGCTACGTTCCAACTACCTGGATCAAAGCGATCGGACGCTCAAGGACGGGAACGTTAAGAGTACTCGAAACCGACGAGCATGTATGAAGAGACTGATGAATGTGGACGAAGCGAGAGCGCTCGCGACGCTCTATACTCTCTGCCTACCCCGTTAGGGACTCGCCGTGATGATATGTGTGTTTGGTAATATATTAAAACATTAGTTAAACTATTGATACAGTGATTAGTCACACCACGAGCTTTACGGTGAAGGAAAACATCGAGAGGAAACCTGCATACGTCTGAGAAGCAATTCAAAGGCGTATGTATAGTTGTGCTTGAGTAACGGCGACCTAAAATATATCTCTCGCGGAAAGTGGGTGTGTGGGTACTACCTATACACCTCTGCCTACCTCTTCGGCGACCCTAGTGGGAAGGCGTGAGGATATATATATAAATTATTGAAATATGTTTGTGGGTGTGATTGTAAAGATGAAGAAAGGCGGTTTACATTGGTTTGGACATATGAAAAGGGTGAGTTGCAACGCTCGAGTGATGCCCCTGATATTGCAAGCGTTCATAGGCGGCAGTAACCGCTTACCATCAGGCGGGCCGCATGCTTGTTTGCCACCCCAGTGGTATAAAAATATAATGTTTTCCTTTTGAAGCTCGCCGTCTATCGTAGTATAAATACTGCCATCCACGAAGACGCGCCCCACCAATTTCTAGTCGGGGGGTTGCGGGACGCCGGGAGTATGTCCCGAGTCTGTTAATTGTAGTGTGCGTGTGCACTCATAGGTAATCAGTGTGTATCGACAATACTCAAACATTAGTGGAAGGTTGCACACTTACACTATGAACTGTAAGGAACAATAGTGGGGCGCGTCTTCGTGGATGGCTCTATGTATATAATAGGTAGTTTAATATAATCTGTTACAGGTCCGAAAGTGATATCGAAAACATTAACAACGGATTGCATTGAAGAAATAACGCAAGTGCTACGCCGGCCTCCGGTCATCTGGGATAACTTGCACGCTAACGACTATGACCAGAAAAGGATATTCTTGGGTTAGTTTAGATTTAAATCCTAATTTTTTAAACAAAAATATATATACCACAAGTTTTTGAATGAAACATAAAAGTGAGTTAAACAAAAAATATCGAGAGTAATCTTTATATTTAAGAAGAAATACAAAATAAAGTATGTCGTGCTTGAGGCGGCAGACTCGCTATCTGTCTCGTAGGTAATTGTTTTCTTTTTTTTTATACAACAAGAGTGGCAAACAAGCATACGGCCTACCTGATGGGAAACGGTTACCGTAGCCTATTTACGCCCACGATACCGAAGTATCACTTGCGCGTTGCCACTCGGTGCACGCCTGCCTACCCCTTGTCGGAAGGTAGGAAAGGATTAAAAAGGTAATACTAATAATTTGTGGCATAAAAAAATACTACAAGTTTTTCAGATTATTTTACTAAACTTAATCAAATTTTCACAAATGCTGGACTTGCCATAAAAAAAACTTAACATGGAATAATATTAATAAATACCTTGGGAAAATCCACACAAATTGACCTTGCCCCAAATTAAGCAAAGCTTGTGTTATGGTAACTAGACAATTTAATATATATTTACTTATATAGATAGATATATACATAAATACATAGGACATCCAAGACTAAGGTACAAATACTCGTGTTCATCACACAAATATCTGCCCTCAGCGGGAATCGAACTCGCGACCTCTAGTTTCGCAGTCTGGAGTTCTATTTAACCACTAGACCAAATGGCCGTCAAATGTATGCTATGTATTTAATTTCACAGATGTACTTAAGATAAATATGAATGTTTCTGCCCACCCTCTATATCTATATCGTCATGTTGTTTCAGGCCCTTACTGCGGCCGGTCCCCGGAACTGATCCCGCTACTGCGAGGCGTGCTGACCAACCCTAACTGCGAATACAATGCCAACATGATACCGATACGGACGCTGGCTCACTGGGCGAGTTGCAGCCTCGATGCGCCTGCGCACAGTCAGTACCTACATTTTTTTTGGTACACATATTATCACGCCGAGTCCCTAACGGGGTAGGCAGAGAGTATAGAGCGCCAGTTCGCTCTAGACTTACATACCTCTTTCGCTAGGTCCACATTCATCAGTCTCTTCATATATGCTTTTTTCCTATATTGTTTGACTATGCCTATACAGTTCTGCTTGGGAACCTAGTGTTTGTTTTATTGATTGATTTAAGGATGTAAAAAATCATTGGAAAATATAGGTGTCAATTTGTCTGAATAATATAATATATCTTAATATTTATATTATTGTTGAACTTTTGAAAGTTAAATCTGTACCAAAATTTCCACCTTTGGCGCTATTAAAAAAATCACAAAAGTTAGCTCATCTATTTGAAGATAATTCTAATGCGTTTAAAGAAATGTGTTTAAATCGAATGTCGCGCTTGAACATTAAGCGGATATTGATTGACGTATCTCTGCTTTGTCTAAAGATTAAAAAGAAAACTAGTAATAATAATTATTTTTCAACAGTGGAGGCTGTATCCTGGGACATAAAGCTAGAGCGAGAAAGCGAATCGGGCGTGTGCGAGGATGAGTCGCCGCTCAGTCTTGGCAAGCACGTGTACCACCATAGACAAGCTTTGAGGTAAACGCCTAAACGACTAGCATACATACATATCATCTCACCAGTCCCTAACGGGGTAGGCAGAGAAAATCAAATCATCTTTATTTACATTTAGTAGTGAAAACTTTGCCTATAAGTTCAAAAGCGGGGTAACCGCTTATCATCAGACGGGCCGATTGTCTGCCATCCTTAAAAATGATGCATATTTGATCAGTTGGGAATTGAACCAGTGTCCAGTCACTTCCAGAGTAGAGATGAATGGAGTACTTTCAGACTGGCCATCAATGAGTGGCTGCCGGAGTTTTCCATACCGAAGACTGCCCAGGGTCCTGTCATAAAGCCGCAGCCGCCTGTCACAGGTACTACTATAGTTTTATATAAAAGTATAATATATATCCTCACGCCTTCCCATTAGGGTCCCGGAAGGGGTAGGCAGAGGTGTTTAGGTAGTACCCACACACCCACTTTCCGCCGGAATATATTTTAGATGCCAACGTGACAGATGGCGAGTCCATCGCCGTTACTCAAGCACGACTATACGCCTTTGAATTGCTTCTCAGACGTATGCAGGTTTCCTCTCGATGTTTTCCTTCACCGTAAAGCTCGTGGTTTAACTAATCACTGTACTTAAGTTCAGAAAAACTCAGAAGAAGAATGTAGCTTTCCAATAGTGAAAGAATTTTTCAAATCGGTCCAGTAGTTTCGGAGCCTAGTCAATACAAACATACTTACATACAAATGTTTCCTCTTTATAATATTAGTATACATATACATATCATCACGCCAGGTCCCTCCCTAAATATTAGTATAGATGTATTATAATCAAGCCTTCCCACCAGCGTTTGTTTATGTAGTACCCACATTTTTCCTAGATATCCTTACTAATGTTATAAATGTGAATGTAAGTTTATTTGTTACGCTTTCACGTAAAAACTACCTAACCGATCATCATAATACTTTGTACACATATTCTTGGAGGTATTAGAAGTAACATAGGATGCTTTTTATAGAAAAAAATAATATTTTACGAAAGATAAAAAGCCGATCACGCCGACGAAGTCGCGGGCACAGCTAGTAGGTATATATATATATTTTGGTGTCAACTTGAATCGAAGTATGTCTTTGAATTTCTCAAACGTGATTCCTAAGTATATGTTCCTGTGTGAAGCTCCATTTGGGCGGGCAATTGACAATCTGACACGAGAATGTAGTCCTACTGCCGTCAGTGCCGGCGGTGCCCATCGTGCCCATCCTGCCGTCCGTGAACACGTGCATGTCGCTGGTGACGGCCACCAGCAACACGTCCACCACCAGCACCGCCGACATGAGCGCGGCCATCCCCACCGTCAACACCAGCCAGCTGCAGGCGCTCGCCGACGTCTGCTCCGCCACGCCCGACCGTCCCATACTCTCCACTGGGGTAATAATTATATATACTCACGCCTTTCCACAAGGGGGGGTAGGCATTAACACCCACTTTCTAGATGTTTTCCTTCACCGTAATGCTCGTGGTGTGACTAATCACTGTACTTTTGAATTTAGAAACTCATTGGACAGTCGAACCATATTCAATAATTCATTTTCAAATATGACATATTATAATTATAACAATAACTAATATATGATATAAATATATAATATATTCACGCCTTCCCACAAGGGTCCACGAAGGGGTAGGCATTAGCACCCACTTTCCGCCAGAGATATATTTTAGGTGCCAGCGTGATAGCTGGCAAGTCCATCGCCGTTGCTCAAGCACCACTATACGCCTTTGAATTGCTTCTCAGACTTATGCAGGTTTCCTCTCGATGTTTTCCTTCACCGTAAAGCTCGTGGTGTCTAATCACTGTACTTAAGTTCAGAAAACTCATTGGTACAGTCGGGATTCGAACTTGCTATCTTTGTGGTGCAGGCAACTACTCGAACCACTCGGCCACCACGGCTTTACTGCTATCTAGCTCTACTGCACAGGGGTTCTGATCTATAAACACACTATACACTACACGTTAAGGAATTTGTGAGGCGTGGTTGTGAGCCACGCCCCCCGACTAATCAGATCGCGTCTTTATTATGAAACTACAGTGTTCGTTTTAGCGTTATGTCAGGAACTACTGGTTCGAATGGGCAAGTTGTTTTGTTCTTTGACAGCCCATTTGACAATTGCTGTTTACCCGCGTAAAATTTGACGTCATTGGTAAATTTTCTATATATCCTCACGCCTTCCCACAAGGGTCCCCGAAGAATAGGCAGTAGCGGTAGGTGTATAGGTAATACTCATACACCCACTTTCCGCCAGAGATATATTATAGGCGCCAGCGTGACAGATGGCGAGTCCACCGCCGTTACTCAAGCACGACTATATATACGCATTTGAATTGCTTCTCAGACGTATGCAAGTTTCCTCTCGATGTTTTCCTTCACCGTAAATCTCGTGGTCTAATCACAGTTCAGATAAATTCATTGGTACAGTCGGGATTCGAACTTGCTATCTTTGTGTCGCAGACAATCGAACTCTACTCCACTGGGGCTCTGATCTATATAAATTCACTATATACTATAGACAGAGGGTATAGAGCGCCAGTTCTCTCTAGCCTTACATACCTCTTTCGCTTCAACCTCATTCATCAGTCTCTTCATACATGCTCGTCGGTTTCGAGTACTCTTAACGTTCCTGCCCTTGAGCGTCCGATCGATTGATCGTAGGATTGTGTCTATAAAGATTAATGTTTCAGGTAACACCAATAGAGACATTCATTCCGGTTTCGAACCCAGTGATGAACTCTCTAGTCTCCCCCACGAAGGTTATACTCAACGAGTCGATACAGAACCCTATCATCCCCATGGCGAGCAATATAACCTTGCCTACAGAAATACCAGTTTCAACCCTACCGGTGCCAATTTTGGGGTTGAAATTCTTTGAGGACAATATCGTCAAAGTCGACCAGGCGATGGATAAGAGCGACTCTAGTGTGTTGAATGACAGCGTGCTGGAAGGTGCAAGCTTTATTGAAGAGCTGAAAAAGGCTGAGGATATTGATACAATTATAGTGGATGATGCGGAAGCTGTGGCAGAGATGCAGCGGAACGGAGAGATGAGCTTGGGGGGTGAGTGAATGGAAGCCATAACTTATATATTGGGTGTTGGATGTTTTTAAGCCACAGGGGTGCAAAAGCATCCGGCGATGGTAAGAGTTTATACCCGCCTATGGAAGCTTGCAACACCAGGGGTATCACTCTCGCTCTGCCGATCCTAGTTTTCTTAGGCTTGACATGATAATGAATGGTAAAACAAAATATGCACACAGATTTATGCATACATTTTATATTCTATTCACAAGGTTCCCCGAAAGCGGTGTGCAAACATAAATGTAAGTGGCCATATGGCTAATGACAACGTAGCCGGTTTTCAAGCTCTATTTAAATACATATGTCTTCAAATTTTTTTATGGGTTTGAGCACAGTGACATACGGAAATATTACGAGATAGGGGGAGGAGCGGTTTGTTGTAGTCAAAATATCATATGTATTTTATTCACATCACCACCTCTAGGTACTGGAAATAGGTGGGGAGCGTCTTCGTGGATGGAACTATTAATAATACATGTTTTTTTTTGGTTAGGGGAGGCAGACTAGTTAGTTTGAAAACCTCACTACTAATAATAAACGTCACCTGTGCTAAAAATGGGAGGAGTTAAATAGTCGTAAAATACTTCACGTGATTAATGGATGATCCTCATGGAATGCTGAATTTCTTCCTGGCAGACACACCGCAGACGCTAAGCCCCAGCCAGAGGGAAGCGGGCGAGCCCCTGGACGTGGACCCGCCATCCACCGCAGCCACAGACTCCGACATCGTCATGAATGATGGCATGAGTGAGGTAAGTAGTAACTATATGACGAGAAAATTGTTCAGTATACTTAAGAGGATGGGACTGGCACGCAATATACAATAGTCGCTTGTGGTATCATCACCCCAATGTCATACTGTTGAACAATTTTTTTGTGCTCAAGTATATATGAGAATTTTGATAACGATGTATTTTAACATATATATATATATATATA
>JACCPG010000402.1:78191-89608 GCA_016069955.1 Drepana arcuata | reverse complement strand
TCTATCTATATATATATATATATATATATATATATATATAGATATATCTTCATGCCTTCCCACAAGAGTCCCCGATGAGGTAGGCAGAAGCATGTAGGCACTCGTATTCCGTTGATTCCGTTGCCTCGGGATACCGATTTGGGACAAATATTTTATCTGTAAGTGGTTAGTTTCAACTGTTCTTTGTAAATATTGTTAATTGTTGATATAAATGTGTGTAATAAAAGGTGATTTCGACCTTACCTTTTACTCAATTTATGTTTAACTTACTCATTTACTTGTTTTCAATGTCTTTTCCGTTTGTTATAATATTCGTTTTACAATACAGCGAGTGAAGGACTAGTTTCCATGTCATTAATAATAATAACAAAATAACATTGTAAAAAAAAAATATATAAAAACATTTGTTACAGAATGGCTCAATGCAAGTTGAGCCAAGCAACAGTCCTATCAGTTCAGACATGATGGTGGAATCCACTGATGCAGTGGACCCAGTGGAAGAGTAAGTACTTACGTCTTGTAGAATACCGCATGCTTGTTGTTGGATAATAAACGAAGCTGCATGGGACAGCTAGTATTGGACTTATTGTTCTTATATACCAATAGTTATTTTAAAAGCTGTCGTGTCTCTTAATCTTGTTATTCAACATGGATAACATACCTAACGCGCGAGTGATAATAATAATAAAACTTTATTCAGTAACAAAAATATCAAATTACATAACTAGTGACCAGAGTCCCCTTTTAAGCGTAAGCATGTGATAGGAGTCTCTGCTCTTCCATAGCTTAGTTTATTTACTTAAAGTACAAAATTTATTAATATTTGAATTAAAAACAAGAGAAAATGTGTGTGTGTGTGTGCGCGCGTGTGTGTGTGCGTGTATATGTGTGTGTTTGGTTGTGTGTAGTTATATCATTACAAGAGGTGTTTGATACCCAGGCGGTGTTGCAGGTCGGTGGAGAGCGAGGTGCCCGTGGTGGAGGCGGAGGCGTTGGTGGCGGACGACCTGGTGCTGCTGTGCGACCTGTTCTACCTGCCCTTCGAGCACGGCGCGCGCGGCCTGCGCATGCTGCACGACTTCAACTGGCTCACCGCGCACGCTGCCAGCCTGCTGCCCAGGGGGAACAGGCCTGAGGTCAGGCTCCACTTTTTCACCCACAAACATGCCCACTTTTTTTTTATTAAGAAAGAATTAACTTTTTTCCTTGCACGTGCGTGACAGACAATAGGCTTCATCGCAAACAAGCATGTGGCATCAGATGGACCGCATGCTTGTTTGCCACCCCAGTTTTACATAAAAAATTAACTAAAATATTACATAATATACCTCTGGCGGAAAGTGGGTGTGTGGGTATTACCTATACACCTCTGCCTACCCCTTCGGGGACCCTTGTGGGAAGGCGTGAGGATATATTATTTTTATATTTTATATAATATTACTTTATTTTATTACAATTTATTACAAGCAAATAATATGCACTTACAGCTAAAAGCCAACACGTGCATACCTTAAAATTGTATACTAAGAACTACTTGAGACATAAATTACAAAGTTTAAAACGAATGAGATAAATATTGCCTTAAGCAGTGGACTAAGATTATTAATAGTATTTATTACAAAAGTTAAAAGAAAAGCTTTTCTTTAATGTATTATGACTGTCCTGTTAATATGAGAAAGTAACAGGTACTTGCAATATATAATTAGTACCTTATACTGTACAATCGTATAATCTCCCCCACGGGACAGGCACTGCCTAGTGTGGGGGCCAGATATTAATTTGTAAAAATTTGATTGAATAAAGTTTTATTATTATTATTGTTATATTAGAGACTATATAGATCATAATCACTTCAAGTTTTTCACGGGGTAGGCAGAAAGTTTACTAGTTCTTTCTAAAGGAGCAGTACCACCACTTTTGCTTCGATGAGGTGCCTGTAACCGCTTCCTATCTTGTTACTTTGCCATAAATTATACCACTCGTTGTTGAAAATATTTTGTTGGAGTTTTCTACTAGCAGCATTTAAGGATGAATCGTATCTCCGACTGCTAGTTCAGGACGCCTTGTGTTGTCAAGCATACTGGAACTTTTATCCCCTGCGATCTTTTTACGCTCTTTTAATAATTTCCGTACTTGCGATCGGTGATTTTATTATGATATATTTATGCCTTGGGAAAGTGTATATCAGTATCCATATTCCCACTTTATGCCGGAGATATATTTTAGGTGCCTACGTGCATAACGTTGCGAAATGTTATATGCGTAATGTAAAAACATTTGGTATTTTTTTATTGTGTTAAGTTAACTTAAACTTAAGTTTCTCTCTTACATTAGTCTCATTTTAACAACAGTCCTGAGGCAGCCCGCTTAAATATGAGATTCACAAATTGACATGACCCAATTTAAGCGTAGTTATGGCAACTAGACGACTATATATTATAGGATACATAGGATATCCAAGACTGAGGTACAAATACTCGCGTTCATCACACAAATATCTGCCCTCGGCGGGAATCGAGCCCGCGACCTCAAGTTTTGCTATAACCACTAGGCCGTCTATTAAACCGATTAGTTGGTGTGTAGACGAGCGAGTGGCGCCGCCGCCGAAGCCGCTTCGCGTGGTGGATGAGCCGCACGCGGCGGCTGGCGCGGCGGCTGGCCTCAGCCCGCAACAGGGAGCTGCACGCCGAGCTGCAGCCTTATGTCTGGGACTTATGTGCTGTTTTGGCACTGCTCGATGGCTTCCTCAGGTGGATCGGTGAGTTGCGACGAACTATTTTTCTAATAAAATTACAGTTACAGTGATTAGTCACACCACGAGCTTTACGGTGAAGGAAGACATCGAGAGGAAACCTGCATACGTCTGAGAAGAAATTCAAAGGAGTATGTATAGTCGTGCTTGAGTAACGGCGATGGACTCGCAATCTGTCACGTTGGCACCTAATATACCACTGGCGGAAAGTGGGTGTGTGGGTATTACCTATACACCTCTGCCTACCCCTTCGGGGACCCTTGTGGGAAGGCGTGAGGATAAAATAATACACAATTCTAAATGTCGATTGTTTGAATGTTGATTCGCAAAACAGCTGGCTGTGATTGTGAAGATGAAGAAAGATATGTTACTTTGATTGGGTTGGTTTGGATTGACGAATACTGATATAAAAAGCGAAGGTGTGTGCAAGAAGAGGCAGACGGAAAGACCACGTTCCAACTACCTAGATCAAATCGATCGGACACTCAACGACTGGAACGTCGAGAGTACTAGAAACCGACGAGCATGTATGAAGAGACTGCTGAATGTGGACGAGGAAAAGAGGTATATTAGTCTAGAGAGAACTGGCACTCTCTGCTTGGACCGTTAGGGACTGCGTGATTATATGTATGTATGCAAAATTCTAAATAACATAACTGTCTGTCTACAATGTTTTGTTAGTTTACTGATGGGAATTGGCAAATAATAAAGAAGATTGATTCGATGACGTTAGATTCATTAAGTTTGGTTTCACACAGTACAATACAACAGTTGACATTAGCAAGAAGAGTGAATAGAAAAAACCACAGAATAAGAATGACTATATCATCGCATAGACAGTAGCGCCACACAGTGAGTTATTCAGGCAACTTAGACTATTTACATTGGTTGGTTTATACCAGTTCTAACATTTACTTTCATTTATTACACATGATGTTCGAATAAGTGTCGGTTTTTGATTTGAGTTTTTTGTTCCAGAACTGGGAAAGTTTCCGCCCAACATTGCATCAAACTTTCAGGGGAGCTATACATGTAAGTTTTATTATGTAACCCAATACAAGCAGCTCTCATTAAATCCCATTTTTAATTGTTCGTATATTATTGGCACCCATCTTGTGTAAGTTGGAAATACTACAAAAGATACTAAGGCTATTTCGTCACAGGACTGGTTCGTGTGGCACTTGCAAAACGTGCTTTTCGGCTCGACATTTCTTTCGAAATTATGTTTGTAGTTTATTCGGTATTAAGGTTATTTTTTAAACCGCACTTATATTAAGGTTAGATAGGATTCGATTGGAAGTATAATTTATCAGTGGTATCTCTTCTATTAAGATTTGATTTGAATTTAGAGTTAAGTCAAGTACTAGGGCGAGTATTTTTATAGTATCAGCATTGCCGCTGCGGGTTGCTAGTACATTTATTTATTTACACACACATTAACATCCTTACAGTAAACCAATATGATGTTAAAAGAAATAATAATAACATTAATAAACTACTTTACAATAAAATTAAAAATACAATTTAAAAACGTATATGTTATCAATTAGATTCTAAAAAGTTTCTAACTGTTTCTGCGAGTTTTGACAGGGTCTGGTGATATATCAATATAGTTTCGTTAGACATAGCGTTAATTAAACTAATGGCGTAATCAAAGTAACGGCGATGGACTCGCCATCTGTCACGTTGGCACCTAATATACCTCTGGCGGAAAGTGGGTGTGTGGGTATTACCTATACACCTCTGCCTACCCCTTCGGGGACCCTTGTGGGAAAGCGTGAGGATATATAAACTAATAATAATAATATAATAATAATAATAATATTCTTTATTGTACACACACATACAAACACATAGGATGACAAAAAGACAGAGAATAACATGTAATAGGCACAATAGGCGGCCTTATCGCAAAAGCGATCTCTTCCAGGCAACCAAGTGAAGAATGGCTACTAATGGCTCTCTACATATTAAATGGATAAGGAGAGCCTCGTGGGCTGTCGGTATGTAGTTCTTCGGGCGCAGGGTTCTCGAAGGGCTGGCGCGAGACCTTCGAGAGCGGGTCGCAGGAGCCGTGGGTGTTCCGCGGCGGGCTGACGGCCGACCTGCGCCGCCTGCTGCCCGTGGAGTGCGCCGCGCCGCCCGCGCCGCCCGCCCTGCCCGCGCCGCCCGCCCTGCCGCTCGCCGTGCGCCCCTACGCGCCCAAGGACGAGCCGCTGGTCTGCCCCTCTACACCCCCCACCAGTCCACCCCACCCGTCAACTTAACTACTCATCTGTATATAAACAAAACACAGTCGGGCTATTTACCACACAACCGATCACTGTTCCGTCCTCGCCGGCGAGGCTCGACGCTAATGAGCCGTAATGTTCCCGACCTCCGCAAATCCCGCCCCTAAATATTCAAATAAAAAACCAGTCCAGCTCCTTTGTTCGCGATCCAGCAACGCTCATAGCCGAGAGCGCACCCCACAGGGGGTGCCCTTGGCTGCGTTGTTTAGTACTAAAGTGCATGGCTAGGTAGATGCCTAGGTCTCGCCATTGCCCGGTAAGTAGTTCCCGACACTGATGCTACGAGAGAAAATTAAAAAAAAAAGGTTATTTATACCATTTATAACTCAAGAACGGGTCGACCGTTTCTGATGATCTCCAATTTGTTGGATTCGTCTTATCCGAGAATAGCAGAATAACTATTAAAATTAGTACATAATGTTTAACTTGTTACTTTTTGCGTGCAGGTGTGCGCCATATGCCACAAGACTTGTCGCGACGGCTCAGACTGTACGGATCTGTTCCCGAGCGATCTGCAGACTCTACCGGCGGATAGGTGAGTCCCATCACTGGGGTAATTCCAACTACACAATGGATTATTCTATCCAAGACTTTTTCATATCTCTTTTGGATAGCGTTACCGAAAACTTTGTGTAACTGAATATCTTTAAATTTCTGTTCTACTATAAATTCATTTTTTCAAGTACAAGTAGTTAAATAATAACACATAATAAAACATATAAAAAAATATGGTTGTCTGAAGTTACAGGAATTCATACTCACCGGAATATAAATTAACTTTCTCTCTTCTTGTATTTTCTTCGTCAGTTCGGTTCCTACTTACATTGTTTATTGTCAAGGCTTGTGGTACCGTTCCTGACCTTGACTCCCGAGCTGTGCATGGTGCTAGAAGACGAAGAGAACTGCGCTCCCGACGACACTGACTCTAGGACTCCAGACGACGACAACCCAGAAATTTGCAGTCCTATCATAAATGGTTAACTATTGATTTATACTGTGGAATTTGTTTACTATCTGAAAGAAGTTCGTGTGGCAATATTTTTTTATTGATGGCCGTCTGGTCTAATGGTTAGAGCTCCTGACTGGGAAACTTGAGGTCGCGGATTCGATACCCGCTGAGTGCAGATATTTGTGTGATGAATACGAGTATTTGTACCTTAGTCTTGGATGTCCTATGTATTTATGTATATATCTATCTATCTATATAAGTAAATATATCGTTCTCTAGTTACCATAACACGAGCTTTACGGTGAAGGAAAACATCGAGATGAAACCTGCATACGCTTGAGAAGCAATTCAAAGGCTTGCTTGAGTAACGGCAATGGACTCTGCACCTATCACGTTGGCATCTAAAATATATCTAGCGGAACTAGTTTGGGGACGCTTGTGGAAGGCGTGATATATAATTATTATTATTGCTATATTTTGTTAATATTATTATGACTGCAGGTGTTAGGAGTGAGATCGTGGGGTACGCGTGCGCAGCGCTGAGCAGCAAGGAGCTGTACAAGCGGCAGGAGGCGGCCTGGCTGCCCGCCATGTGCGCCAAGTACCCCGCGAGCCTGGCCGACAGGGCTGACCTCAGCCCCGCCGCCAAGGTCAGGCCCCTCACCAGCCCTACCAGCCCTACCACCCCAAGGGACCAAGGGACTCTATGGTCTGCTCTGGTCTTTCTTCGCCATTCGATATTCAAATTTATGATACTGCTATCGCCTGCGACGCAATGATTGAATGCTCGAATCCCGACTGATTCAGTGAGGTTTCTTTTTGAACTAAATTAATATACCACTCCCCGTGGAGAGGTGACGAATATATCGAGAGTTTTAAATGAATTAAGAAGGATATTAATTAGAGAAATAATAATTATTTCTCTCCTATTGTAACTTTCGAACTATAAATTAACTATGTACTATCAATGAACTGTAAAATTGGTGTAACTGGCATGTGATGCCTTGTTAATTAATTGGATAGATCAATATATGTATAAATATACCACCGGGGCTAGAACGTGCAACGTTGAGATGTCGGGTGTGTGTACGTATGTGTACCGTCCTGCGCAGGAGTGCATCCGGCAGTTCCACTCGCCGTGGCAGTCGGAGCGCGCGCCCCCCAGCGTGACGGCTTCGCACCCGGCGCTGCTCACCTGCTGCGTGCTGCCCGCCTGCCGCGACCCGCTGGGGCCCGCGCGCCTGCTGGCCTGCCTGCTGGCGGCCTTGCGGGCACACGGTCAGTGGCCTCGTGTCTAGGTCCCGGGCCTGTACTGGCCTGCTGCGTGCTGCCCGCCTGCCTGCTGGCGGCCTTGCGGGCACACGGTCAGTGGCCTCGTGTCTAGGGCCCGGGCCTGTACTGGCCTGCTGCGTGCTGCCCGCCTGCCTGCTGGCGGCCTTGCGGGCACACGGTCAGTGGCCTCGTGTCTAGGGCCCGGGCCTGTACTGGCCTGCTGCGTGCTGCCCGCCTGCCTGCTGGCGGCCTTGCGGGCACACGGTCAGTGGCCTCGTGTCTAGGTCCCGGGCCTGTACTGGCCTGCTGCGTGCTGCCCACCTGCCTGCTGGCGGCCTTGCGGGCACACGGTCAGTGGCCTCGTGTCTAGGGCCCGGGCCTGTACTCGGGCTCGCTGCGTGCCGCCCGCCTGCCCGCTGGCGGCCCTTGCGGGCACACGGTCAGTGGCCCCGTGGCCCAGGGCCTCCTCCGGGCCTGTACTGGCCTGCTGCGTGCCGCTCCGCCTGCCTGCTGGCGGCCTTGCGGGCACACGGTCAGTGGCCTCGTGTCTAGGGCCCGGGCCTGTACTGGCCTGCTGCGTGCTGCCCGCCTGCCTGCTGGCGGCCTTGCGGGCACACGGTCAGTGGCCTCGTGTCTAGGGCCCGGGCCTGTACTGGCCTGTACCCCCGGGGCCTTGTTTCAAGTAACAGATGAAACAATTGAAAAGCAAATACTAGCTACCGTTATCATTTTAACCTCGGTGTGCATATTTGTACTAAAACAGTGATTTTGTGTTGCGCAGGCGCAAGCGGCGTGCACGCGTGCATCAACGTGACGGATCAATACCTGGTGCAGTTCTACGGCAAGCTGGGGTTCGTGGAGTTGCATAGGACAGCCACTCGCCTGTACCTCGGCCGTACCTTCTAGCATCCTTTTCCTGCAGTATGTACTTATAGTATAACTAAGCTTTATTCAGTGTTACATTATGACGTCACACGCACATATATATGCCAGATAGTCAAGGCTTACACTAAAAAAATCGTATGAAAGAAACTAAATAATTCTTTATTCATACTTCATAGTCTAAAACTCTATAACCCGCTTATTTATTAAAAATTACAGTTTTCTTGAACATACAATTATATGAAATTCCCAGAAATATGTATGTTTTATTTCTTGTTAATGCCACTTTAAAAGCTTAAACTTCAAGTATGTTGGGTTGTGGGACAGTTTCATCGCCCTGTATATGCTTATATATATATATACGATATAGAGTAAAAACACCGTGGTGGCAGCGTGGTTAAATTAGTCGCCTGCAATGCAAAGATTACAGGTACAGTGATTGGTCATACCACGACCTTTACGATGAAGGAAAACACTGTGACGCGAAACCTGCATACGTTTGGGAAGAAATATAAATAGCTTGAGAAACCGTTGCGCTATCCCTCACGTTGGCACTAAAATATATACACAATTACTGTTAGTATTTTTCCCATAAATTTGTACTAGATCTGTGATCTGGGTATTAATATAAAATAAGGCTTTTTTATATCTGGAATTATGTATTAGCTTCTTAGAAGAGTCATCACAATTAGTATGTATAGTATATGAACGAAAATGGCCTACTACTTTCCATTTTCAATTTCGGGTTAATGGCGACGAACGTTATTAGTGTATGTCAACAGAAATAATAAACTGTCAGTGAGCTGTCAGTTGGTTGACTTATAGCCAGGCACAAGTATCAATCCATTCTGCCTTTATTAACATATTACTTTTTCGTAGTAATTTATGAAAATATATGTTGTTAGCTGATCTTTTTTTCCGAGCAACTGCATTTACATTTTAGAAGTATTTAAATTTATCAAATGTTGACAACTGTTTTGTACGCCTAGTTTTATGTATGTGGCGTTTGGAATTGTTAAGTTTGTATGAATTAAGAGTAATACATACATACATGCATATCATCATGACGATTCCGTCACGTGGTAGGAAGAATGAGAAGCGCGTTAGTTCTCTTAAACTCTCCCGCTTTACCTGCATACATCAGAGCCTCTCCATACATACTCCTTACATCAGATCGCTCGAACACTCAAGGATTGTAACGTCAAGTGTACTCGAAACCGACGAGGATATATGGTGAGACTGATAATACATCCATGCTCGTCCGTTAAAGCAAAACAGGTCTGTAAGACAAGAGAGAATTAGCGCTCTACTCTCTCTGCTTTCCATCTGCTCTATTCTGCTCTCAGCTTAATACTGTCCTATGCGTCAACCTGGGTTATAAAAGGAGATACTTTCTTATGTGTATTCCTGGCTGGAGGCCTTGGTCTCGCCATTGACCGGCTAAGTAGCAAAAGTTCCCGGAACTCACGCTACGAGAGACAATACAAAAAAAAAATGAAATGTATCCTTTTTTGTTACACCGCTGCATACCCTCCGGGGCAACTTGCGTGTGGGCGTAAAGTGAACAATATTATTATAATAATTGTATGAGTCTATTACAACTGTATATATTGCGTTTCAATTTCACTATAAGCCAATATTCTTTAACATTTTATTTATGCAAAATGTCGCATTTAAGTGCTTATCTCAATATTTTATAGATAAACTAAGTGCTAAGCGAATATTAGCTTATGGAACTGTATAAAAAATATATATAGCAATACCAACTGTCAAGTGCGAAGTAGGTACTAGTAATAACGCAATTTTGTATAATCAATATATAGCAAAATGTTTTTTTATCTGTAAACATCTGACCATAGTGCCGGTGTGGAAGAATCAATAAATCAGTCAATAAAATGTTATTTGGTTTTATTTTGGGTTGCAATAATCAAAATATATTTCAATTTCAAACGAAGCGAAAGAGGTATGTAAGTCTAGAGAGAACTGGCGCTCTATACTCTCTGCCTACCCCGTTAGGGACTTGGCGTGATGATATGTATGTATGTATATTTCAATTATACGAGCATGCATCAAGAGGCTAGTGAATGCGATGAAGAAGACCTGAGAATATCTGAGGGGACCTATACAGTCCCACAATTACAATTCCAAAGATTTAGGGGACCCGGAGCCCGGCCCCGTCGGAAACCATTACGATTTAAAAAAAGAGTTAAAGCGGACTAAAATAAATTCAAAGCAAGAAAAATCGCGGGGCACAACTGATTATGAAACACGACCAATCATTCAGCTTCAACTGACGTAGTGTTGGTGGTGGATAACTCCATGAGTTTCTGTTTGATTTCGGTGATCTGAAACAATAACGATTAATATATATTAACGAGTGTTTTTATGTAGTACTTCCAACAATTAAACGTACTTCTTCAAGGTTGTGAAATGAAATTCTGCATGGCCGTCAACGCGTGGGCGATATCCTTGCTGTTGCAAACGTCCACAGGCGGCGGTAACCACTTACCATCAGAAGGAAAGCATGCTCCTTGGGGAGGTTGGATTACATGCAGCCATTATATGCTGCCAACAAAGTATTACTGCTAACACAGAGTGGCAACGCGCAAGTGATACTTCGGTATCATGAGCGTAAATAGGCTACGGTTACCGCTTACCATCAGGTGGGCTGTATGCTTGTTTGCCACTCTTATTGAATAACATAAAATTGTTTGCGATCTTAGCGGTGTTAAAAAAATACAACATAATTTCATTTGACGTATAACAATTCCAACTTTAAACTTAATTCCTGAGTATTTCATACGTGAGAAGCGCATCTTCCTTAAAGTAGGCTAAATATGAAGTAGGTGTCGAGTCGTTCGAAGCAGTGGTGGCCGAGTGGTTCGAGTAACTACTGCGACACAAAGATCGCAAGTTCGAATCTCGACTACCAATTAGGTTTCCTGAGCTTAAGTACAGTGATTAGTTACACCACGAGCTTTACGGTGAAGGAAAACATCGAGAGGAAACCTGCATACGTCTAAGCAATTCAAAGGAGTAAGTATGTACGAGGGACTCGCCATCTGTCACGTTGGCACCTAAAATATATCTCTGGCGGAAAGTGGGTGTGTGGGTTTTACCTATACACCTCTTCCTACCCCTTCGGGGACCCTTGTGGAAAGGCGCCAGGATGTATATAAATAATATATCCTCACGCCTTCCCACAAGGGTCCCCGAAGGGGTAGGCAGAGGTGTATAGGTAATACCCACACACCCACTTTCCGCCAGAGGT
>JACCPG010000402.1:0-77191 GCA_016069955.1 Drepana arcuata | reverse complement strand
TAAGTTCAGAAAAACTCATTGGTACAGTCGGGATTCGAACTTGCGACCTTTGCGTCGCAGGCAACTGCTCGAACCACTCGGCCACCACGGCTCTGAAGGATGGATATAAAATATGAATTATGATGTTGCATATCACCTTTTGTATTTCATTCAGCAACACTTTCTGTTCCGTTCTAGGCGTCATGTCCTTTTTATTCAAATCAATTGCTTCCAAATTGTCAAAGAGCTGTTTTATTTTCAGCGCCAAATGTACGTCGTTATTGCTTTTCCTAGGGACAGTTGGCTTGCACTTCCGGATAAGTTTCTTCTTATATTTATCAGGAAGATCCTTCTCAATGTCTTCCCTAGTAAGGAAGGTGAGGTATTCAGGATTTGTGTCGTACGGGTAGGTATTAGGGTCCAGTTTGTAAGAGCCATCGACAAAGGCCTTTTTGTTCCTGTAGGATTTTTGCCAGTTTCTCAATAATTCGGCGTTTCTGGAAATAGATTGGTCTTATTAGCTTAAAAAAAAATGAAACCTAAGAGCTTTGAGCTGTAAAGAAGATAACTAACTTTCTATCTTGCAATATCTTTTCTCTTGCAGCAAGACATTCTTTATGTTTCTTTATCGCTAAATCCTTCATATGATTTCGCTTTATCTTCATCATTTGTGTTTCTTGATTATCAGCAACCAAAGTTTTCAAATACTTTGCGCTTTGCAAGTGGGACGCCAAGATCTTGTGCCTACTCTTAGCAAGTTTTGGGCATTTGCCTTTGACTTTGGAGTAAAACTCTTCACCAAACTCCTCGCTGGTTTTATCATTCAATTGTACCACCAACGGTTTCTTTTTCATATATTGGTCGATAACGGAATTATAACTCCGACCACCTTCGCCAACAGTTCCTGGACAATTATCGCTAATGCTAGTCTCTTCAGATACATCGCATTGAGACTGGTTGAACATGGTTTCTATAAATTTGTCGTTAAGAAACTGCAATAGTTTTGGCAAACCAGCTTCGACAACGTCCCTAGGTGGATACATGAGTGGATTTCCACTCAATTGTAAGACTTTAAGTTTCACCGAGCCTAATTCGTTAGGGAGGGAAGTTATCTTATTGTTTTGCAGTAATAGATGTGTTAAAGTGGGGTGATTGTTCACCGTTCTAGGTAGTTCTTTGAGCAGATTATCTCTTAAATCGAGCCACATGAGGCTGGGCAGCGATGGAAAGAGTTCATCGGGTAAGGTGGTAAGTTTATTGTTTTGGAGGTATAGTACCTGTTAAATAAACAAATGTTACCTATTTAGAAGACTGTTAGATTCAGTTCCCTTTGTAGCCAAACCTCAGATGACGGCGGATATTTGTGTCTTGAATACTCAATAAATATATTCTCAGTCTTGAAAGTTGTGAAAGATATATGATCATATTATTTATGTGTCCACTATACAATACAAGGCTAGTTCAGGACGAGGCAATTTTTTTCGGAATTATCCAAAAGTATTTTCAAGGCAATATGCCAAAGATAAATAGTAAACATAGAAGGCATTGAAAGTGGCTAATGAACAAATTTGTCTAAGTTGAATTAAATAATTGAGTTTGCGTAAATAAATATATGGGAGCATAAGGCCAGTCGGTGCCACTGTTTTGTGTATATATAAATGATTTTTATTTTAAATTATTTGATAGTAAATTACAGCCTAATCACAATTAGATCCAAAATCAACCACTTGATCATCAAATGATACTTAACACATAATAGATGATTTTTTATTTTCGGCACAGTTTCCAATCCGCGACCCGACAAATCGAATGTTGTCTCCGCATTTAAAACTTCTTCGTAAATATTTGTTGACAATATATCTGAGGAATTAGACATAACTGTTTATGAAACTGGTGATATGTGTAGAATAGTATTAATAAAATAAACGATTGATCAATATATCCGCTTGGCAATGTATTCAAATACGGCGCCACTAGTTATGAATGAACAAACAAAAGTAAATTGATAATCACAGATAACAAAAGTATGGTTATGGCGCGCATCGTACTGAGGCATACGCCTCCAAAAACTAATATTATTGAATTCTTCGAACTAGAAATCAGCACAGGACATTAAAAAAAATTGGAAACCTCGTTCTTAATGTTATATAAATATTATAATCAATTCGTCTATAAACTACAATTAAACAGCATATAGCCTACATAGTGTTGGATAAGATAGGTATGAATTTCATCAACTCTATTAGTTATTTATATAAATAGATTTGTCGAAACAACTCAAAGGTTTCACGGGATAGACAGATGGTTTGGAGATGTTATCTCCAAAATACAATATATCCTACACAATCATATAGTATAATATTTTAGCGCAACATGTTTATGCGAAAAAGTCTAACAATTCACTTACTTTTACTCAATATAGGACGTGTAGACAACAAGAAAAAAAACTGTACAGATGGGCAGATGTCCTTTAGCCGCTAACATCTTCACTGAAATTAGTCGACTACGCAAGGTACATCACTATGGAAGGTTAAAGAGACGCATGGCCTTGCATGGCAAATACGTCACTAATTCAGTTGCAAGATGGCGAACGTTAGAGATAGTGACACATCTTTGTGGCTCCACAATAAACTTGGTACATCGAACGATTCGTGGACAAGTGGTTCAATTTGTACGCAATTAAATGCAGAAGTATTGAAAAACATTAAAGATTGTTTTCCAGATTTACAAACACAAGTGAAATTGAAATTATTGTTAAGTTTCTTTCATATCCCGCGCAGAAATGTTGAAGAGGTAACTTTACTGTTTGATTTCTTTGATTTGCGTAACTGTATTGAATGTTTTCTCTCTCTCTGTTTCGTTTATCAACAATGCGGCAAAAAGAGATGCGCTACTATTGATGCATGTAGTGGTTTTATTTGTTGTGATAAAGTGAATCTAAATGTTAAAAAATCTTCAGAAACTATTATTTATTACTTTGATTCTGATTAACTGAATAGTGTAGGTAACACGTATGTATATTTAATATCATATGAAAATTACGGTATCGAAGTAAATTTCTTGCATTCCCTCCTATAATTTATATATAAAAGAATTCTTTTGGCTTAGATTGAATGTAATGTACGAACACTTGTATTGAAAATATATTTCAATAAATATTAATTTATTATATTTTACATATGTACTGCGTATCGAACTACATACAAGGTTTAACATAACCTAAAAATTATAATTATATATTTTCATTTTACAAACTTTTTGGCTTTCTTAGTTAGGAATTTTATTACTAACAAATTAAAATTTCTTCATTCCCTGCATTCAAAAATCTAGAAAAGTATAGGTGAAAAATATTTCAACTAATATGTAAAAATTGTTAATCATATTTTATTCAATCATATTTGTTATTGTAAATAATATAGATCCTCATTTCTACATTGAAAACCTAAATGTATATTCTGTAACTCTTAACTTTTTTATTGCTTATCATACAATCAATGAAATCCAGCTTTAGCCATAATTTTGTCTACCTATCTCATTTTTAACTCAAAGAATGCAAGTACAAGCCTCAACCATACTATTCTAAGTTAAGTTAAGTGATTAATCACATCACAAGCTTGGGGAAAACATTGAGAAGAAACCTGCAATGAATGTTTAATATGAAATTTAAAAATAGGTATGCTTGATAAATTGTGATAGACTAGCTATCTGTCCCATTGGCACCTTCCTATCTCTAGCAAAAGGAGATTGATACACCTCTGCCTACCCTCATGGGAAGGCCCAAAGATAGAATCCTATTTACGATTTGCCTATGTTCACTGTAGAATATAAATCACAATATGATACCATATTGTATGAATATTATAAGAAGATAATATTTATATGCAAAAATTTATACTTTTTAGTGGAAAAATGAATTGGAAGAGATCATTGAGGTTGCAGCCGTGGACTCAGACCTATGGGTGGCGATGTTGGCTGAGGTTCTCAAAACATTCCCTTCTTCCGGCACCCTCAATACAGAGATAGCAGAGTTTGACGAGACTAGACCAATATTTAGTGATATGATGGGGGAACTGAGGAGGGCCCTGGCAAAGCATACAGACTTGGGACTATTGCCCCTCGAGTGCCTCTATTTAAATAAGAATGCTTTAGTTTCTGTGGTAAGTAACTTTTTTTAACCTATAAATATCTGGAATTTAAAATATTCATAAAATCAACATAAAACTTATATATAAAAAATACAACTCAAATTAATTCCAGCAGAAGTTCTGGAATATATATATGGATTAGAACTTATTATATGTCGTGACTAACGCCAAAAATTACTTCATAGTTTTATTGATATATAGCATAAAAAGATATTTGATATATATCATGATATACCTATTGATGTATATCCTGGAACCCTGATAAAAATACTAGCCTTAGTTATCCATATTGTATGAGAAGAAAACTGTTGGAAGGGAAAACTAGCCCCATCTGTTATCTAATTGTTGAATATTAATAATCCCGAAATTCACACAAACAAACTCCAGCCATTCTTGAGTTAGTGCAAGATTAATACAGGGCAAAGAACTTTCCCTTGTACATCTGACACATACATTGTGACGAAGGGCTTTACTGTTTCAAAGTTTCTTTCAAATGCTCATATTATTTATTTATACATTTTTGTATATTAGCATGACAATGTGGTCCTGGTCATTTAAGCTAATTTGGACAATAAATTTAAGCAAAAAAATACATATGAGTAATAAGGTAAATAATAATTCAGAATCACCTTCCATTCACCTGTCAGCACATCACATTCAGGAGTTATGAAATTGACTCCCCATTATGGTTTTCTCTATGGCATGGAGGTCTCTAAAGAGGGAAAATTAAAGAGCAGTATGTGTTGTTGTGTGTTAGAGTGGTGACCATCAGGTGCGCCAAACGCTTTGTCACCTTAATGCAACAATTGACGCTATGTTCACAGGTAGGCCAACAGCCAAATCCAGTAAAACATTTTACATTGAAACGCAAGCCTAAATCTGTAGCATTAAGAAGTGAATTACTAGCTAAAGCAGCGGAGGCGCAAGCCAATCAGAAGAAGGCACAAGCTCCTACCGTGCCTATCAGGAGTCGCGGCATGCCTAGAAAGATGACTGACACAAGTGAGCTTTATTTATATAGTGCTAAGGATTAACCTAAACCGAAGAGCATGTATGAATAGAATAATGGAAGTGGACGAAGCGAAATAAGTATGTAAGGATCGTAGCAAGTGGAAAGAAGTGGTCTCTGCCTATCCCTACGGGAAAGAGGCGTGATTATATGTATCTATGTATGTAAGGATTAACTTTTAATGTTCCTGGGACACTTACCAGCAGTCTCCTTTGATAAGCAATGATGGATAAAGGGGAAATGTCATTACTGTTACATCTCTGCCTGCCTCTTTATGGACCTTTGTATATACTACTTTGTATAGTACAGCGATTTAACACGTATCGATCTCTATGGTGTAAGAAATCGTCATGAGGAAAGCACTGATTTATGCAGTAAAGCAAAAGAGAAATGTTAAGTCTGGAGTTAAGTATGAATCCGTGCGGGATTTGGCTTGATTGTATGTAGTTATGAAACTGTCATTATGTTATCTGCATACACTATAGACATTCTCTAGAATGCAGACATCCCTGATAAATACCATTATTACTAAACAAACAAGTTGCCATCCTTGCAGTAGTTTCCCATTTATTAAATTAGAAGCCGTGGTGGCCGAGTTGTTCGAGTCGTATGTATAGTCGCTTTTGAGTAACAGCGACGGACTCGCCATCTGTCACGTTGGCACCCAAAATATATCTCTACCTATGCAACTCTGCCTATCCATTCGGGGACCCTAATGGGAACGCGTGAGGATATATTATATTAGTAAGACTAGCTGTGCCCGCGACTTCGTCCGCGTGGAATTAACAAAAATATATATTGTTCAGTTTCCAAAATTAAAGTAGCCTAAGTTACTCCTTTTTATATCAGCTATCTGCCAGTTAAGTCCAGTCAAAATCGGCCCAGTCGTTTCAGAGATTGGCCGGAACAAACAGACAGACAGACAAAAATGGTAAAAAAAAAATACTTTGATGTATGTACCTTATATATATATTCATATGCAGGTAGTAAAAAGTGGTTATATCAATATTACAAACAGACACTCCAATTTTATTTAGATGTATGGATCTTTAAAGTAGCCGACTGCAATAGCCGATGCGTTACTGACGCATTTAGTTACGTGACAATCGTCAAACGAGGTCGTATAATACAAGCCTAGTGCTGTGTAAGCGTGTGAGGCGGAGTGGCGGAGTGGCGGAGTGGCGAGTGGCGAGTGTTGATCGAGGCGTGTGTGCTTAGCGCCGCTGAAGGGGCTGGGGCTGCCGGTGCGCTGGGCGGCGCGCGCGGGCGCGGGGCGCGGGGCGGCGGCGCGCGCGCGGCCCGGCATCAAGCTGCTGGACATCGCCGACCAGCCCGCCACGCATGCGCAGATCAAGAAGCGCCGGAAACTAGGTCACTATACCTCCTACCTGTACTACTATACACACGCACTATGCTCACTATAGCACGCCCTGTTACTACTGTTGTTCAGAGTATGCCCATTATGGCACTCACTATGCCCACTATAGCACGCACTGTTACTACTATTGTGCAGTATGCCCATCATGGCACTCACTATGCCCACTATAGCACGCACTGTTACTACTATTGTGCAGAGTGTGTCCATTATGGCACGCACTATGCCTACTAATAGCACGCGCTGTTACTACTATTGTGCAGAGTGTGTCCATTATGGCACGCACTATGCCTACTAATAGCACAGACTGCCCATTATAGCACGCACTATGCCCACTATAGCACACACTATTCCCACTATAGCACGCACTATGCCTATTAATAGTACGCACTATGCCCACTATAGCACACACTATTCCCACTATAGCACGCATTATGCCTACTATTTCACATAATATGCACACTATCGAATACAATTATACCAATTGAAATGTCTCAAGATATTTATGTATATATATGTTCATAATATACAAGTACCTATAGCATACCAATAGCAATCCTCCCAAGATTATTCTGTATTTTTTCCTAAAACGATTTTGGACTACTGCGGAGTAACAAAAACATTTTCTAAATCAGTCCAGTATTTCTCAAGACACATGCTTTCATAGGATATCACAGCTAACAGTTATTGTTTCCACAGAAATGGAAGAGGGGTCCAAGAAGGCGGCGCCCCCGGCCGGGGCGGCGCCCGCGTCCCCGCCCTCGGACTTCGGCAAGGGACTCTCCAAGCCCGATGACCAACCAGCCCGTAATTATTTTGATTTAAGACACATTGGTATCTTATTTTATAGAATAGACATATGTCGTGTTCATAGAGCTATGAATACATCTCCTAACAATAACCTAAGTCAAATTTTCCAGTAGTTCCGTTCCGTTCAGTAGTTTTTGCCTGGATCTATTTCCTGGCCTGTGTTATCTATGCGACGCAAATTTCAATTAGTTGGTCAATTAATTGCTAGTTAGTCGGTAGTGTCGGTGCGGTTGCGGTAGATGGTCAAAATTGATGTTTTGCAGCGATATCTAGCGAGCTTATTTTATTGTTTTGGACATTAATTGTCTTTTTTTTTGCAAAACTACTCTCTAAAGTTTCATCATTATCGGATAAATAGTTCAGGAGTGTATAGGTATAATAAATTCACGTTTTTGTCACGTTTAAGAGCAGTTTTTTTTTCACTATTCACGATTCAGTGATATTATTCACGTCCCACTGCTGAACGAAGGCTTATCTCAAGTCTAGTCATAATTTTCTCTTGTATTTTTATAAATAAACGATTGTATCTTTAGAGCCTGAACAAATATACAATCATAATATTATAAATTAAAGATGTATATGGATCAGGATGCGAATTCGCGACAGTGTATTAATAGCGGTTTAATTAAAATCGTGAACGTGGCACAGGCTGCAAGTGGAGCAGGCTATATAATTATCGCTGCCAGTTTCGTTTCAAACAAATGTCGACTTTTTAAACTTATTGACAAAGTTTAATTTTGTCACTAATTAACTCGACACTTAGGGTGTTTTTAATATTATAATAAAAATTATTAAATTCTCGCTACCTTTGATAAATACACTGAACAATTACGATCCTACCTGTATAAACGTTATTTTGTTGCTTTTAGGAATGTATCAAGAATATTGGTGTAAGTATGCTACTTATATGTGTGAATAATATTTATCAGTATAATATGATGATGACGGTGATGGTCATGATGATGATGACGATAATGATTATTTATTACCTTTATTCAACAGAGATCTTATAAAGTCCATCTATACTAATATTACAAGGTCTTTCCACCTTGTAATATTAGTATAGATACTTACAAACATACTTACATACATTTGTATGTAAGTATGTTTGTAAGGAATTGGTGAAAAAAAAGCACTGGACCGATTTAAAAAAATCTTTCACCATTTGAATTCTATATTATCACTGATTAATATAGACTATTTTAATTGCATGAAAAGAAATTTGTGCTAAAATGTTAAAAAAATGTTAGCGGTACAGTAGGGTAGGGTCCTAAAGTTATTATTATCTCGCAGCTCTTACGGCGGAGGCAGGCCCGGCCGTGCCCCCCGCGCCCCCGACCGCCCCGGCCGCCGCCCCCGCCGCCGCCGCAGCCCCCGCCGCCCCCGCAGCCCCGGCGACCCCCGCCGCCCCCGCCGAGCCGCAGCGAACCAACCCCGTCCTCGTGCAACAGGTATAATATAATACTAGCTGTGCTGTGCAGTTTCACCCCCGTAAAATCGATGTCATTAGTATTCTTTTGTGTAGATTTATTTACGGAACTAAACATTTCGCATGTGTCTTAATCCAGCTAATGATCTATCACTGTGACAAATTTCATTCAGTTCCGGTCCGCCGTTCTGTGCGTGCGGCGTTCATACTTACAATCTTTTGCACTTGTAATATTAGTAGGATTCAAGGTGGATACATAGTCGTGTTTGAGGAACGGCTTTGAATTCGCCACCTGTCACGTTACCACATAAAATATATCTCTTGCGCAATTTGGATTTGTTGGTACTACCTATACACCTCTGCCTACCCTTACTGAGACCCTTGAGGGAAGGCGTCAGGATATATTATTACGAATACTTTACTTAAAAATATACACACGTACAATCACATTATTGGGTCTTTATGATATGTTTTTAAATTACAAGTAAATTTCACTAATACCGTCATTAGTGTTTATTCCATACATGTTTAGTGGAGTGTCTTCCCGGAACTTTTGCTACCTAGCCGAACAAGGGCAAAACCATGGCCTCCGGCCATATGCTGAGCATACATAGCTAATATCATCCTTTGTCGTGTAAGGACCTTGGGTCTCACCTCCGTAGGGGTATGGAAAACTATATATATTGTCCACGTGGCGAACACACTATCTGCCACTGTCACCGTAGTCTAGGAGCTAGTTGGTATGCTGATCAGATTTTGAAGAGTTTGTTAATAATGCAATGTGGTGTCCCAGGGCGGCGGCGCCAAGCCCATCGTGGTGGGGCAGCAGACCAAGCTGGTGCTGGCGGGCGCGGCGGGCGGCAAGCCGCTGCTGCTGGCCACGCAGGGGCTGCTCAACTCCTCGGCCGTGCTGCTGCAGGGCGGCAAGGCGGTGCTGCTGCAGAACATCAAGCCGGTCAGTGCACTGTACATTGCAGCTGTGAGAGTGGAACAACAGGCAGAGGAAGACCACTTTCTAACTATGTAGAACTAATGATTCGGACACTCAAGAATGGGCTATATCATGAGTGAGTGCCAAACAAGCATACGGCCCACTTGATGGGTTGCCACTCTGTGTTTGGAGAGTGATAGTGTGTTGGCAGCATAATGGGTTTAATCACTCTGCTTCCAACACAATGACTGCTCGAAACCGGCGACTATGTACGAAGACGATGTTAGAGCTATTAATAACCCATGCAGTATTCAGTGTGGAACGAGCTTCCCTGGAGTTCTTCAAGTAGGGTGTGAAAAGATTTCCGAAGGTATGGCAGCGTGCGAGTGATAGATACCCTAGGTGTTGCAAGCGTCCATAGGCGGCGGTAACCGCTTATCATCAGGTGAACTGCATGCTTGTATGCCACGCGTGTGGTATCTAAATACACACATACATCACACGTCCTATTTAATGGCGGTTTGAATCAAGGTCAGAATCGTATACAGTAATACGGATTTAAAATCCTATGTCCCTTAACGTACCATAAACCTATCTGCATAGTCACCAAGAGGTATGTTCCAGGTGTCTCAGGGTGTGGTGCAGCAGACCACGCGGCCGGCAGTACCGCCTCCCCCACTGCACACCACCCCCGCTCACCACCAGGTACAGCCCCATGCTTTAATGCTCAGGCTAAGGTCTAATAATGTCCACATATTTAGATGCAGACGTGGCGGACAGTGACCATGTCATAATTTCTTATGTATTTGTATTTACATACAAATTACAGTTAGGGACTCTGTGTGATGCTAATCACACAGAGTCCCTAACTGTAACGGGTAGGCCAAGAGTCTAGAGCGAGTATATAGTATACTTAGAAATTCAAAGGCGTATGTATAGTCGTGCTTGAGTAACGGCGATGGACTCGCCATCTGTCACGTTGGCACTTAATATACCTCTGGCGGAAAGTGGGTGTGTGGGTACTAACCTAACCTAACCTAACCTATACACCTCATTCATAAATATGTGTCCGCAGGTACAAGTTGCGCAAGCAGTGCAACCGGCGTTGCAGCAGCCAGCGACGCAGCAACCGCAGCCGCAACAGCAGCAGCAGACGCTACTGCCGCGCAGGGGGCTGTCGCTCACGGTAACATCTCGCTTTTTAACACGCTTTTATTTATTACTCCCTTTAACGGATGGATAAAATAGTAACCATGGAGTTCCTTGCCGGTTCTTCTCCATGGAAGCGACCAACCCGAACCGTGCTTCTTTTTCGACGTTTCATAAGTGCCCACCTGGGCCTATGTGAAATAAAAAGATTTTGATTTGATTTGATGATTTGGATGGCTAACAAAAATTACAAGATTAAAACATTATTAGTTTTGTTATTTTTGGAGCAACAAACACTGTTTTATTTCTTCGTCTTGAATATAACCATTCACCAAACCTGAACCACGCCTACCCCTTCAGGGACCCTTGTGGGAAGGCGTGAGGATATTATTATTATTATTACCAAGCGTGAAAACTTTAAAAGGCTAGTGTTCTATTTTCTAAATCACCCTGTGTACCACTAGCTAATAATATAGAAAAACAATAACGTGTTTAACTTTAACTTTGTGAACATATGGTAAAAAAAATTATATACTTGGAATGTAACTTTATTTTCATTGTGATATTTTTATAATTATTAAGTGGTTCCCGACATTATTAAACAACTGTCTTATTTTCTGATGCAGCCTGTATAAATATGTGTGTGTCCGTGTTCCAGCGCGAGCAAATGCTGGAGGCGCAGGACATGTTCCGCAACGCCAACCGCGTCACAAGGCCCGAGAAGGCGCTCATACTGGGCTTCATGGCTGGCTCCAGAGGTCAGTCCCGCCTGCCCCTGCCTACCCCTATCTACCCCAATAACCCTACAATTAACTTATGCAAAGTTAGGCTGTCCAGCCCAACATAGCTTAAGTGAAAAAATACAATCTGAAACTCGACAGCAGCGCCATCTACCGGTTCCATTTGTGTTTTCAAACCACTCAGGAATGTATTGACAGAAAATTTAAGAGAGGTAGGGCATAACGGGTTTCCCGTTCGAATTCGGAGCTGCCCGACTGGGGCAGGACCTCCACCTTATAGAAGTCTGTAGCCAAATATCACAATTTATTGTGTTGTGTTCCTACGCGGTGAATAAGGTTTCCAGTAATGAGCTCCTTGGGGAGGGGAGAGGGTTGTTACATTGTGTTGGAAGCAGAGGGATTAAACCCATTATGCTGCCAACACACTATAACTCTCCGAACACAGAGTGGCAACACGCAAGTGATACTTCGGTATCGTGAGCGTAAATAGGCTGCGGTAACCGTTTCCCATCAGATGGGCCGTATGCTTGTTAGCCACTCTCGTATATAATAAAAAAATTCATCATAACCGGGCCAGCCGTTTAGGAGTTATGATGAATGTAGACGAAGCGAAAGAGGTATGTAATTCTAGAGAGAACTAGCGCTCTATAGTCTCTGCCTACCCCGTTAGGGACTGGGCGTGATGATATGACAATGATGATATATTACTTAAATATATTTACTTACAAAATTATTATTATTAATAAAAACTATAGACGTGGTGGCCGAGTGGTTCGAGCAGTTTCCTGCGACACAAAGATCGCAAGTTCGAAACCCGACTGTACTTAAGTTTTTCTGATCTTAAGTACAGTGATTAGTCACTTTACGGTGAAGGAAAACATCGAGCGAAAAACTGCATACGTTTGAGAAGAAATTCAAATGCGTATGTATAGTAGTGTTTAAGTAACGGCGACGGACTCGCCATCTGTCACATTGGCACCTAAAATATATCTCTGGCGAAAAGTGGGTGTGTGTAAAATACCTATATACGTCTGCCTACCCCTTCGGGGATCCTTATGGGAAGGCGTGAGGATTTATTAAAAACAATTGTATTGTACAGTACATACATTGTGTTCGCAGACAACCCGTGCCCCAACCTGGGCAACATAGTGACGATCAAGCTGTCGGAAAACATCGAGAACGTTCTCCAGTCGGACGACACGTACCTGACCATGCTCTCCGAGATGCACTTCCAGATGAACTACAACAACGGCCAGTGGACGAGGCTCAAGAAGTACCGCCACATCGATGGCATGATGCCGCAGAAGATACCCCCAGGCTCCACGGTCATATCCGCCAACAACCAGCAACCCGTCGTCTCTATCGCCAACCAGAGCGTGAGTTAGTTGCAACCTTAGTCCCCTGGTATTTAAGCTCTATTTTCATTGTACGCCGTACGTCGCAAGGTTGAAAGTGGCTGGCATTCGGGTGTTAATATCAACGTTAATCTCTTGGCGATTAAGTTCTATTTCTGTTGTACACGCAAGGTTGAAAATGCATTCTGTTAATAGACCGATGTTATCGAGGCGTTCGTGAGTTAATCTCAACCTTAATACCTTCGCGATAAAGGACAATTTCTCTTTTACACGCAAGGTTGAAAATGCATTGTCTGTTTATAGACCGATGTTATTGAGGCGTTCGTGAGTTAATCTCAACCTTAAACCCTTGGTGATAAAGTTCTATTTCTGTTGTACACGCAAGGTTGAAAATGCACTCTGTTAATAGACCGATGTTATTGAGCCGTTCGTGAGTTAATCTCAACCTTAATCGCTTATTTTAAAGGTTAAATTCCGTACACTTGTACACTTAGACGGGTGACTCCCATTCTGTTACGGTGTTATCATACGATAACTTGCTTTCAAACCAAAACAAACCTTATGTACGTAATGGCACAAATACCAATTTACATTTTTGATGACTGCGCGTTTTTAAATACATTACCATTTATTCAATCAACATTGAAATGTTTCGTAAATGAATATATCAAAATTCTTGTAGAAAAATAAATCAAAGAAATTAAAAGTATGTTTTAGATCACGGATTTATTTTTAAATGTGTGTGTGATGTGAGTGGTTTTAAAATAGACATTTTAAAAATGTAATGTTTAAGTGATCTCACAGAGCTGACAGTAATGAGTGATTGTACTTTCTAGTATATTATCTAGTGCCAAATTTGTTTGCAGATGACTTAATGTAGGGAAACGGTATTGAATTAAATCTATATTATATACAGGAGATCCCATTTGTGAACTCACTCATCACGAAATCTCAGGAACTATAAAGCCGATTAACTTGGAATTTGGTAGGAGTATTCCTTACGCGGTTTTATCCACTCCCAAGGTGGAACGCGGGGGCGTTATTTAAAAAAATAAATAACGTTTTTCAACTTTTGCTTCCATAGGTAGGAGCTTGGTCAAAATATTATTTTTGGCATGATATAAATTTACAATGTAATATAATAAGAACCTTAGCCACAGCAACGCTTGGCCGGGTCTGCTAGTAAAATATATAACTTGCATTTTTAAGCAAAAAAAAAAAAACATCCTGGAAAAACTTGTTAAACATCATATTTCAAGAAAAAATCCGGAAAACCGGGTCAGAAACGACGAAAAACACAGTTTTTTAAGCAAGAAACAATTATTCAAATGAATTTTATAACATTCTACCCTGGCAATTAATTCTGCGTTCAGTTTCAATCGGCGCTTACATGTTTAGTCATATACGCTAGTAGCGTCACCTAGCGGACGGCTTCCTCATAACAAAGTTTTTTTAAAAAGAAGTTCACTGCATAAGGAGACTGATGAATGTAGACGAAGCGAAAGAGGTATGTTAGTCTAGGGAGAACTGGCGCTCTATACTCTCTGCCTACCCCGTTAGGGACTTGGCGTGATGATATGTATGTATGTAAGTTCACTGATTCTACTGTCAATAAATACTTTAATAAAATAATATCTATTTGGCAAATGATTTGCGTTAAAATAAAACTTTTGAATCCAGGATAAAATAATTGTAAAAGCAAGGCAAGGTGGTTGGCTGTCAGTCAGAGTTAAAAGATCATATTTTTCATTATAAATCTAAAATAAACAATAGCAAAGGAATCTTCTTACTCCTTGTAATGTCAGATGATCCGACTCGAATCCGATCCGAACCGATCCGAATTATGGATTTCTACGTTTTGATGTTATGACTGGGTAATTAAATTTATATCGTTAAAGTAAATTTTAGGCATTGAGGCTTTTTGTAAAATTTTATTGTGCTTTTAAACTTGCAGTCCGCACAGCAGAATATAACATACATCACCTTATTAGACTTTTGGTAAGGCAACTGTAATTTAATTAATCCTTTCATTTGAACACCCTCTGTACATGTTAAACTTGACATAAACACAGTAGCATTATTTTTATTGATTAGTAATTATTTTATATTTAAATTCAAAAGCTATGTATTAAACAATATTGATATAATTATGAAAGTCATGCATTTATAGTATATTTTTCATTAAATAAACAAAACGTGTACAAGTGTCAATTCCAAAAACTAATTGGTCGTCATATATATATTTTTTTACTTTTTTTTTAACATCCCGAAAGACAAATGACGAAAGAGATTATTATTATTATTTAAAGTACATAGAATACCATTGCATAGGGTAGTAGTGGATGCATATCGTGCCTTTATATATAATAAGCCTTAGATATTTCTCGCGAAATATATATATACTGAGAAATAAAGACATGTTTTCATCATAGGAACAGACTGTGTTGATATATGTAGATTCTGTCTGCGAGAGAGAAGCCGCCTCTCCCGTCCCGCTCTAGCAGCCGACGTCTATATTCTCTTACCTCTGGCGGAAAGTGGGTGTGTGGGTATTACCCATACACCTCTGCCTACCCCTTCGGGGACCCTTGTGGGAAGGCGTGAGGATGAGGTTCTCACGGTCAGTTAGGGAATGTCATGGAGGAAATTTTGAATGGAATAAATAATTTAAACAATACTTTGTTAGTCGATACCGATTTATTCCGAGTTGCAAATAAAGTAAATCAATAATAAAACAAAACATAGTAAATCAATAATTTCAATAATGGGTATTACCTATACACCTCTGCCTACCCCTTCGGGGACCCTTGTGGGAAGGCGTGAGGATATATTATTATTATAATAATTTCACTATTCGTATTTTGGTATGTGTGCTTGCACAATTATATATCTTTCATTCGCTTTCATTGTAATATCGTGTCGCTACTGACTGACTGACAATGGTGCCAAAAATACTTTGTCCTTCTCTGTGGTAATGTCACATTGAGACAGGCCCATCAAATACACGCATTAACCGCCAAACCCGATTTTGTTTTGTTCTGACATCCATAATCAAACAATATTATCTGTTATGATACTAAGTCTGTTCCATTCACATAATAGCGTATCGAATGAGATATTGCACACTCTCACACATCTCTATGGGTAGAGGAAGCTCATCGCATACATATACAAAGTTACTCTTGTTTATGGTATCTCAGTATCCAGTCCAGCTTACCTCCCTAGCTCGCGATTCAGCAACGCCCTCAGCCGAGGTCCGAACCCCTCAGGGTGTGGCAGGAGCATAAAGCTAAGAGTTTATGCTTTGCACTTAAGAAGTTCCTGGCTGGGTGGATTGATATACCCTGGCTTGCTGGAGCGCTTTTAGTCTCGCCAATGTTTACTTAAGTAGCAAAAGTAGTTCACGGAACCCACCTTACGAGAGACAATTAAAAATACTCTCATTAATTATCGTTATGCAATCGAATCGGCGCAGGCGCAGTGTATGTCTGCTACTAGAACAGGAGTGCAAAGGTTTGATTAACTATTACAGTACTCACGCTTTTATATTTCGAAATGTCACTCCTATATGGAATTAGGAATTTGTTTTCGAGTTTTGACCTCATTTGTTTTTCTTTATTATACCACCCCATCCCTACATTAGCGCTACAGGTCGAAAAGACCTGGATGCAAACTGTTAACTTGCGTTGAGTTCACTGACTGTGTAAAAAATAGTATTGTTTTATGGACGTAATATTATATTAATACAATAAAATATTGCTAACAACAGCAAAGTGCTTGCAGTATAAAACTATAAAGGCATTTGAGATTAACTCGTATCCCCATATGATTAAATCTAGCAAAAAATGGGTCTATGGTATGAACGTTTCTTCTTTTTTAATTTGAATTTATATGTTCTATTTTTTACTTCGTAATAACACCTTACATATGAATGCGATCTATCTTTACGTTCTATGTACTGGTAAACTTTTTTTTTAAACAGACATGATGAATGGAATTGTAATATATAGTTGTATAAAATGCCTTAAATGTACGCATGTCTCGTTATTAACTGCGTAGATTAATGTTGCATCGAAATTGTCTGAACCAATTATAATTTTTAATAATAATTTATATTAGTGAACAATACATACTGGCCAGTCGTATACAAATGTTACAGTTAGTTTTGTTTCTTTTTAATTCCGAGTTAAAGTTCTAATTTTAAATTAGACTCATTCTTATTTTAAAGTTTGTATCGAGCTGTTTTCGAACACGTAACTATTGACTAAAAATCTAATAAGATTGTTTTTTTTATTTAACATTCAATTAAACTATGAATTTACTTTTTTTTATTATCGTTGAGTATTGATACGACGCCTTTATGTATTGGTCTCTACAAAGCGATTATAAGTTTTTATAGGGGCAAATAAAGCGCTCCTGAAAACAGTGTTGTCTATTTAGTATTCGCGTTAGATTAAGTTTGTTGTATGATGTTTTTCTATAGATATTTAATATTCACACGTGTATATAGTAGATAGTACAAAAATATTAAATGAAAAATGTTAAAAATTATTTGGTAGTTTTTGTTTACCCTATAACTACCCACCCACTGAATAATTATACTTCGGGTGGTTTCTGAATACCTCATATATATCCTCAAGCCTTCCCACAAGGGTGCCGAAGGGGTAGGCAGAGGTAAGACTTGGTAATACCTGGTATGTACAACCACTTTCCGCCAGAGATATATTTTAGGTGCCAACATGACATATGGCGTGTCCATCGCCGTAACACAAGCACGACTATACATACGCCTTTGGGATATTCTTCTCAAACATATGCAGGTCTCCTCTCGATGTTTAGATTGTGTAATATTTGTATTGTATAATATGCTCACTAATCTCTGAAACGGTCGCACCGATTTTGAATCGACTTTGAATGGCAGATAGCTAATTATAAGGAGTGACAGGCATTTATTTTTGTGTTTATTGTGGGCATTAAGTTAATAAGTATAATAAAGTTAAATGCGGGATTTGCGCGAAATCGCAGTGTATAAAAAAACAACGTATTTAATTAATTTATTCATGGATTTCATATCTGAAATAAATGAATTATTGTTTTTATTATTATAATTAGTAAATAATTAAGACCGGGTAAGAAATTTGCATACATTTATTACATCTTAAGCTCGTACAATGCTAGCTCGTGGCTGAGGACACTCCGGTTAATTTCCTCCTATACGCATCCACTAGCGGCAGACATCGGTATAACACTGGAACAAAATCGCAAATTATAAACCTTTATAAGGAACCTTTCCTTCAGCGGTGGCCGGGTGGTTCGAGCAGTTTGAAACACGAAAATTCCAAATTCAAATCCTGAATGTGCCCCCACGTTTACGTATAGTCACACCATGAAGGAAAACGCAGAGGAAACCTGAACACGTTGGAGAAGAAATGCGTATGTATGCGTCAGAGAATATCCTGAACAAACAAACAAAGACGGACAAAATAAAAATTGGTATATGTACGTACATTGATGGTCTGAAAGAAGATGTAGTGACAAAAATTTTGAAAGGTATGCTGAGATGGTTTGGCCATGTGGAGAGAATGAATGAAGAACGATAGACGTTGAAAGGGGTAGAAAGTGTTGGAAGGGGTAGACCTAGACAGACGTTCCTAGACCAAATTAGGGACGTCTTGAAAAAGGTCAGGTCAAGAGTACCCTAAACCGAAGAGCATGTATGAAGAGAATAATGAAAGTGGACGAAGCGAAAGAAGTATGTAAGGATCGTAGCAAGTGGAAAGAAGTGGTCTCTGCCTACCCCTACGGGAAAGAGGCGTGATTATATGTATGTATGTACCTACATTGTATACGTCCATATCCATTTAGTAAAAGCTAGACAAACAAGACACTCCAATTGTATTTATTTACAAATACTAGCTATATACTAGGTGTGCCCGCGACTTCGCCTGCGTGGAATTTAACAAATAAAATATTTTTCAGTTTCTAAAGTAGCCTAAGTTACTCCTTTTTATATCAGCTATCTGCCAGTGAAAGTCCCGTCAAAATCGGTCCAGCCGTTTCAAAGATTAGCCGGAACAAACACAGAGACATACATTTTTAAAAATTATATTTTGGTATATGTACCGTGTATACATCCCATAAGCATTAAGTTACTCTCTGCCTACCCCGTTAGGGACTTGGCGTGATGATATGTATGTATGTAAGCATTAAGTAAAAAGCGGTTCTTTTAATATTACAAACAGACGCTCCAATTGTATTTATTTGTATATAGAAGATGACGTATCCTGAGTGGAAGAGCTTATTAGTAGTTTAGTGCAATCGGTGTGCTGACGCGCACCGCTTGGGCTCAGGATCTCGTCGGAGCGTATATTGTCCAAGGCTACCTAGAATCTAGATTGGGTAGTATTACTGTGAGCTCGGAACGATATCAGTCACCGCGCTGCGTCGCATACTTAATACGTAAGTTTTATTTTTATACATTGTGCTGCGCCAGCGAATTCGTCCGCGTGGAATTTAACAAAAAAAATTGTTCAGTTGCCAAAATAAAAGTAGTCTAAGTTATTACTTTTAACATGAGCTATCTGCCAGTGAAAGTCAGAGTAAAATCGGTCCAGCCGTTTCAGAGATTACCCGGAACAAACAGTCAGAAAAAAATAAAAAATATTATAAAATATAATATATAAAAATGTTAATTTTTTGGTGTATGTACCGTGTATACTATATGCATTTAATAAAAAGCGGTTATTTATTACATAGTTATAATTGTACAAACAGACACTCCAATTTTTATACTTACTCGCTACAAACTTGAAGCCAACATTATTACCTTCACCATCATTACCTTTTCATAATAACCCTACGGAAAATACTATAATATAGCTGGTGCCATAATGCAATGCATGGCAATGCTTACCAAACAAAAAAGCAACATCTGTGACCAGACTGACCAAACTCCAGAACAACTTCTCACACCGCATCCGGCAGACGAAGTCCATGATAGCCACGACGAATCCTAGGACCACGAAGCCGAGGGTGTACCAGACGTATAGCTGGACCAGGTGAGCATTCTCCTGGGAATATGGAGGCATCATTGGATTTGGATTGATGGATTTTTGTAACTCAATCACGTCGGAACCATTTAACGAAGTATGAAAGGCAAAGACATATATTTCAGTCTATTGTTTATATCTTGGTGGTCGTGCGGTTCGAGTAGTTACCTACCAACCAAAGGTTGCAAGTTCGAATTCTGATTGTACCAATGAGTTTCTCTGAACTTGAGTACAGTGATTAGTCACACAACGAGCGTTATATATATATATATATATATATATATATATATAACGGCGATGGACTCGCCATCTGTGACGTTGGCACCTAATATACCTACGGCGGAAAGTGGGTGTCTGAGTATTACCTATACACCTCTGCCTACCCCTTCGGGGATCCTTGTGGGAAGGCGTGAGGATATATTATTATTATTTATATATATATGTTGTAAGAAGCGGTTATTTCAATATTACAAACACTCCCAATTTTTATATATATATATAGATGTTGCAATCCTTCAGCGTATACAGTAGGTTTGAGAAGGGTTAGGTCTGTGGCGCGGTGACAGACCATGACAGACGCAGTGAGTAAGATCACATTGGCCATCTGGAACAGTTTGACGAGGAGGTGTCGCAGCGAGTCCACGTGCTCCCACACGCCACCGCAGTACTCACAGCCGCAGCACACTGACTTCTCCGCGAAGCACGCTACCTGGAAAGAATTAATAAATAAATAAATACCTTGGGAATATCCTCACGCCGTCCCACAAGGTTCCCCGAAAGGGTAGGCAGAGGTGTATAGGTAATACCTAAACACAACAAACCATTTTCCGCCAGAGGTATCATCAATCTCGTAATACACGTTCGTGTGTTTTCTAAGTCGTCATTTTGTGTTTACGAATGGTACACAAAACTTTTTGTGGCTTTTACAGTGAGCCTCGTACAATTTGTGTGGAATTGAAGGAAAGTGGAAGTGAAATTTACCTAGTCCCGAATTAAGCAAAGCTATCGCCGTCTATGGACGCTTGCAATGCCAGGAGATGAATACTCTTTAGGAGAAAGCCTCAGTTCATTTTACAAATTGAGTACAATAATGAGTGTGGATGCATGTAGTTAAAGCGAAGGGTCTATAAGTCTGGAGAGAACTGGCTATCTACTCCTGTTTGCTTGTATGTTTGATTTTTTTTTGTATTGTCTCTCGTAGCGTGAGTTCCGGGAACTTTTGCTACTTAACCGGTCAATGGCGAGACCAAGGCCTCCAGCCAGGCACTTTAGTTCTAAGCAACACAGCTAAGGGCACCCCCTGTGGGGTACGGACCTCGGCTTAGGGCGTTGCTGGACCGCGAGCAAGGGAGCTGGGCTAGACTGGTAATTCCGTGCATGTGTGATGGGTTGTATGGAATGTATGAAGGTATCTTACCAAACTGAGCATGGATATTAATACGATGGTGCTCCTTGGGGGTAAACAACAGCAGGTACCGTCTCCGCACGGTGTCAGTATCAATAACTTGTCCAAATTTATATTTGACATTAAGGAAGCTTATCTTAAATATAGGATTATATTTTGAGGTGTAAGTTCACCTATGCCTACTCCTTCGGGAAAGCGTGATCGTAAAATTGCAAGATATAGTTATTATTACTTTGAAATAATGATATTGCCCGCTTTTATTTCGGTCTCTGCTATTAATGTCAGAACATGACACTAAAAGGCACAAAAAGTTTTGTGTAGCTATAGATTTTCATCCATTCGTAAACACAAAATGAGGTCCTAGAAAACACAGGTTTTCCGCTCATTCTGTGTTATTTTAATAGTGACAGTTTTATAAAGTAATGGAAAAAAATAGCATCACCCAGCGAGCGTGTATGACGAGATTAATAAAGCAAATCATGTATGTATGTCTGCAAGTTACAGAGAGAGGACACTACTCTTCTCCATACAGATGATTAAACTTGATGAGACACTTAAACTTTTTATAAAAAGTATCTTATTTTCCTCTGTAATTTATGGCGGCCAACGTCTATTTTCAATGTTTAAGTTTATTCTTCTGTCTGTCAAAGATCCCTACGTCAGTTTTACTTTATATACAATTTGGAAAAGTGAGAAAAACACGTTTCAAAATGCGATGGGTTTTAGTATTCTCGTGCAGTTTTTTATTGGTGATTACTGTTACAGCAGAATTTAACGATGAAGATGAAACTGGTAGGCAACTAACTATAAAGCCAAATCATAAAATAGACGTTGTGTTGAATTAAGGCTTCTGTAATCATAATATATACTTCATATATTCAAAAATATATAAAGTATGTATTTTTGAAGATGAAATTTTTTTTATACGACATGTGTGGCAAACAACATACGGCCCACCTGATGGGAAACGGTTACCGGAGCCTATTTACGCTCACGATACCGAAGTATCACTTGCGCGTTGCCACTCTGTGTTCGGAGAGTTATAGTGTGTTGGCAGCATAATGGGTTTAATCCCTCTGCTTCCAACACAATGTAACAATCCTCCTCCAATCCTCAGGGGAGGGTCCCTAAGGAGCTCATTACTGGTAACCTTATTCACCGCGTAGGAACACAACACAATAAATTGTGTTATTTGTCTACGGACTTCTATAAGGTGGAGGTCCTGCCCCAGTCGGGCAGCTCCAAATTCGAACGGGGAACCCGTTATGCCCTACCTCTCTTACTTACACTTGGTGGAAAAACTCATATTAAGCATTTATCATGCCGAGTCCCTCACGGGGTAGGCAGAGAGGACAGCGCTAGTTCTATCTAGACTCACAGACCTCTTTCAATCCATCTACATTAATCAGTCTTTGTATACATGTTCGCCAGTTCCGAGTACTTTTGACGTTCCCATCCTTGAGTGTCAGATCGATTCTAGGCAGGCGCGTAGTCTAGCGGAACGCTTATTAATCCTTAAAACTTTCCCTAGTACCCCCAATAGCTTTGGATGCAGAAGAGATGGAGAAAAGCCTGGACCAATTTGAACAGATGGTCGAACACACCACCATGGAGTTCAAACAGGGCGTTCCATCCGAACAAAGCACGACACTTTATGAAGAGATGATTCTCAACCTGGAAGACCTATTGCAAGGGCTAAAGAATCCAAACCATGCATATGTGTTCTTGAAGGCCAAAGGCATTGACAGGATCATTATGCCAAATATTAAACTATCGTACGACGAATTGCGGACGAAACTATTAAGATTGCTCAAAAAACTCTTCGAAATTGCTCCGACGACTACCAAGGCAGTTGTTCCAACGACTTTAGTGGATAGCCTGCTAGATGTCTTTGAAAACGATAATAATCTTGCCATAAAAGCACATGCGCTAGATGTTCTATACTCATGGCTGCCAGGCAACCCAAGGATTCAAGCTCGAGTTATGAAACTAAAAGGACTCGAACCTTTCTACCATCAAATTTCAAAGTTAGACGTGTCCGTTATTCATACACTCCTTAATCTGTTCAATAAGATCTTGAATGAGCATTTGAATGCACATAGTGATGAAGCGCCTAAGAGTAAAACAGACAGAGAAAACTTTGCCTTGTACAAACGGATTGGTCTTATTGAAAGGATGTCGACGAATACTGTTTGCAGTGGTTTGCTCAACATCTTCGAAGCGACTTGGACCTACAATTCCAACCATGACGTGATGGCAACTGTGTTTGACTTAATCAAGGTCGTTCAGCCGTTCTGCTTGAGCCGCTACGAAGGGAAAACTAAAGCCATTGAGCTATTCAAAGCTTTATCCAAATACTATCTTGAAGATTCAAAGGATGTTTTCATCGAAAAAGGCTTAAACATTACGGATGTCCAGTCTGTTTTTGATGACTACCGCATGAAGTTGACGTATGCGTCAGTGCGTAACGAATTTTAGTTTGGTTTTTGAAAGTAGAACATCGTTATGTTTTTTTATCTGGAAATACACGGATGATTCTTGCTTGTTCTATATGTTTTAATTACGGCTATACCACACTACGGATCTTATTACAGGTATTTATCTTCTTAAGTTGTCTCTTGTGTTTATTGATTTCTTTAGGTCCACTTACGTATGCTTACAGTAATACTTAAATACTAAATTACATTTTAAAACTTAAAAGTAAAAGTAGCATACAATTATAGGTAAACACGACTTGCACCAATAATAAGAGTAGGTAGGCTTAAATGTAATTAAAATTCTACATGCTGGTAACGGTTTGGCGGAGTTGATGAGAAGTTCTAGCGTAAGTTCCGGGCACTTTTACTTGAATTAATAACGGCAAGACCAGAGGCCTCCAGCCAAGGTTTAGTTGCTAAGCAAAGACAGCTAAGGGCGACCCTATCGGGTTCGGATTTCGACTTAGAGCTTTGCTGTTTCGCAAGGTTTTGTCTCACGTACAGTGTATAAAAGAGATTTTGCCTATAACGGCTTATTAAAAAGTACAATCTAGGACTGAATAATGTCGATAGCATTCACGACCAGGCCCCAGATATTTTTCAATAAAGTTGTGTGGGCTACCCTCGACCGCACTGTTATTTATATCGAGGGGTCCTCGACAGTTTGAATGCCATTGTGTCTGTCTGATTGTTTGCTGATTTATGATATCTTTAGTTGCGTGTTGATTGAAACGGCTAATGCGCGGCGCAATGGCGGTTTGCATTTTGTGATCTTATTAATGGTACGTTGCTTACCGGGAACTAATCAGACTCAACAACCTGAATTTAATTGTTGTAATACTTCCTCAAAAATATATACATATAATAATATATCCTCTCTCCTTCGCATAAGGGACTCCGAAGGGGTAGGCAGAGGGGTTTAGGTAATAACCCACACACCCACTTTCCACCAGAGATATATTAGGTGCCATATATATGTATATATTTTGTTGTTTCAACAAAATATTTTATTCAACGTAAGGGACACAGGGAACACTTATTGAACGTCATATACTTAACAAAACTAAAGGTACCACCGTTTCCAAGAAAAATACCCGCCAGGAGAAGAAACGGCGAAACAATATGAATAAATGTTTGTGTTCATCCCTAGGGGCATACAATCAGCTCGTCTGATGGTAAGTAAAGTAAAGACCTACTACTGCAAAATTTTCACATCTGTTGAAGAGCCCCATCGGTCGTTTACTACCTCAACGGTAAAATTTTAAGTTTCCCAGAAGTGTAAATTTAAGTAAAAGAGCCGTGGTGGCCGAGTGGTTCGAGCAGTTGCCTGCGACGCAAAGGTCGCAAGTTCGAATCGCGACTGTACCAATGAGTTTTTCTGAACTTAAGTACAGTGATTAGTCACACCACGAGCTTTACAGTGAAGGAAAACATCGAGAGGAAACCTGCATACGTCTGAGAAGAAATTCAAAGGCGTATGTATAGTCGTGCTGGAGTAACGGCGATGGACTCGCCATCTGTCACGTTGGCACCTAATATACCTCTGGCGGAAAGTGGGTGTGTGGGTATTACATATACACCTCTGCCTACCCCTTCGGGGACCCTTGTGGGAAGGCGTGAGGATATATTATAATTATATAAATTTAAGTATAAAGATTTTTTTGGTTATATAAACTTATAATCCCCACAAACATTGCTGTAGGGCGTAGGTAGAGAGCTACTCACTCAAGGCTTACACTAATAGTCCTCTCTACACCTATAATACCTCTAGCGCTACATCCTCATTGAACAATAATTTTTACCGAATAGATCACAAGTTATCAGTATAAAATTCAACACAATAGCTACAAAAGTTTGCGCAAACAGAATGAAGATATTAAATCGTTATTACAGTAAATGCAACCGCATATGATTCAGCGTTGACAATGCGTAGATCATTACCGCAATGACAAATCACGCACCATGGGTGGCCGCCATTTTGAAATTTGTTGAGCTATCCCGCGCTTCCGATCAGGAAGTCGCATCGTAGTGAATGTTATTTATGATCTATTTTCTGCATGCAATATGCCTGGCGTAGGTACCAATAAAATATTGTCACCGATTGATTTTGAAACCAGAAACTCCGAAAAGCTTTATAATATGTGACGAATTAAATAGAAATTAAATTTTAGAATGTAAGCGACTGTAGAACTCTTATCCATGGCATGAAAAAAATATAACAACAAAAAAATTTCATGCCATGTATGCTAGGATTGTTTTATGAATTGTATTTTTTTCTATCTTCAGGAAAATAGTTTGTGAATACGCTATGGTATCAGATAAATAAAAAGAATATCTTCTAAAATTGTTTCACGTATTTTTTTTTACTTTAAACAATATTTCTATGAATAATGTACATTGATTGCGTGGGACACACCACCTTGTAGGATCTCCCACGCAATTGACACTAAAAGTAAAATTTAACCGAATAAACAAACACAAAAATCTGACCAAATCGATCAAGCGTTTAAAAAAGGCGCTCATTCATGAGCTGTCAAATGTCAAAGAGTACAGAACGACAACCTGCCGGAACGAATTTGCGCAAAAATGTACTGAAGTGCTGGCGTGAGAATAAAATTGTAACTTTTTGCGAGATTGGAGTCATGAATGAGTATTGTGCCGTAATGACCGCGGTAAATAATCCTATTTGTATTGTTAACGCAAGCTATACGCATCCATTTGCACGACCAGGGTGACCATGTAGATGTAAGTATTTTCGGATAAAATGTCGTGTAATTTGAAATCATTAGGCACACGCCTTATGATTTTGCGTGTGCATTGCGTTCTTGTGAGGCGAAGTTTTTCATATAATTCTGAAATAATTACAAATATATATTGTATAATAAATGCTAACACGAATTATTATACTTTAGTCCTGGATGACGTGTATTGCTATCTACATTAATATTAACATCATTGTGGAGTTGCCATGGTACATACTTTGCTTAGTATGAGACTAGGTCCATTTGTGCGAAATTGTACCAAAGTAATTAACTAAATGCATTATGCATATGCACATGGTTCATATTATAAATACATGAATTACTTGCGCTGTAATATATGCTAAAAGAAAACAAAAGGTTTAAGCAAATGCTCCAAATCTTGTTAGTCCTCGTTGGTACAATTAGTGAGATGGAAGATTACATTAATTTCACAAATTAGTTTAACATACATATACATACATATAATCACGCCTCTTTCCCGTATTGGTAGGCAGAGACCACTTCTTTCCACTTGCTACGATCCTTACATACTTCTTTCGCTTCGTCCACTTTCATTATTCTCTTCATACATGCTCTTCGGTTTAGGGTACTAAATTAGTTTAAACATCAATTTTTTTTCGAAATAGTGAAATTAAATCCGTATCCTATTCGACAGTTTATGGTGGCAACACAACACAGTCAGTATTGCATATCCAGGTAGCTATAGCGCTCCTTGCGGAGGCGTGACACCTGACTAGAGTTCCCATCGGATGGACAATGCAATTGTGACTTGTCACAAATTTATTACCGTTAATGGGGACTTGGGTAGCTCAATAGTGTTCTTTTTACAATCTTTGGTAGGTTTATTTAGATGAACATGCGTGACATATGCAATAGAGAATGGCCTGGTGGCAAATTTATCTCACCAGTAATATAAATGCGAGTTTTTAACAATTTTTGTTACTTAATTACGCCAGAATGGCTGAGCGTAATGGGATGAAATTTTGTACAGAGATGGATTGTTAGCTGCATTCACAGTTAGGTTAGGTTCTAATCAAATTTCTCGCGGGTAAAACAACGTGACACGGCTTGGTAATAATAATTACTGGGATGTGTACCTAAAGGTATTTCCTATATTCTATACAATCTAACGTGATTGTATAGAAGTTTCTCTGCAATTTTCATAAAAGAAAGCCCCAACGACGTGGAGTGCCTATTGCTCATGCCCATTTTCCAATCACGGCAAAGTCGTATTTTTTTCTCTATGATCTCAAACTATGGTCTATAGATCTATCATCTCATGGGCACCACTTCTACATCAGAGAAATTCTACATCAGCTACGCTTTATTTATTTCAGAAACGGTAGCAAGGTCGTTTGAGTGATGGCGTGCAATGTCAAGATTGCAGATTCAAACGAGTGTCTTTCTGAACTGAACAAAGGTTCGTATCACATTAAAAGTTGTACGTTCAAGGAACGTGAGACATTCTGAACTTCAGTACAAAGGTTCATATCATATCGTTGTACGTTAAATTTTTTAATATTGTCCATTAAATGAAGAGGCTGATGAATGTAGACGAAGCGAAAGAGGTATGTAAGTCTAGAGACAACTGGCGCTCTATACTCTGCCTATCCCGTTGGGGACTCGACGTGATGATATGTATGACTTATATTTGTTGTAACACAGAATGCAGTATAATAATATATGTACACCTCTTTCCTGTCGTAAGAGCTAATATTGTAGATTTTGCCAGATAAAATGATACAATCTGTGATATTCAATGGATTTTATTTATGAATGTCCCACACCCTTCGATTAATGTAAAAATCTTCATTGACATATTAAATAGTCCACAGACAACAAATGTTTACACTAGCCCGTCATTAATTTTGTGCGTTCCTTTTTCAATCCGCGGGACAGCGCTGGCACCACCTGCAAGATTCTATTTCTTTTTTATGTCAACGGGACAAGGTATTTTAATCTTAGATACGGCCAATAAATTTTGTATTCAACGAATTTGTTAGAATTGTAGGCGGGTATCAGCAATAAATGTTCCATTTTTGTTTGCTTATAATATTAAAAGTTCTTGGTTAAAAATCCCAGGGTTAGTAGTTGTCTGGCGGGTTTTGTTGACCAATTTTTTGGGATATGTTTTCGTCGTGAGAAAAAGTTTGTATTCGCACGTTTTTATTCAGAGCAGTGGTGACCGAGTGGTTCGAGCAGTTGCCTGCGACGCAAAGGTCGCAAGTTCGAATCCCGACTGTACCAATGAGTTCTGAACTTAAGTACAGTGATTAGTCACACCATGAGCTTTACTGTGAAGGAAAACATCGATAGGAAACCTGCATACGTCTGAGAAGAAATTCAAAGGCGTATGTATAGTCGTGCTGAAGTAACGGCGATGGACTCGCCATCTGTCACGTTGGCACCTAATATACCTCTGGCGGAAAGTGGGTGTGTGGGTATTACCTATACACCTCTGCCTACCACTTCGGGGACCCTTGTGGGAAGGCGTGAGGAGGATTATTCAAAAACTTTTGAACAGTTTATGACATTAGATCTATAAGGCTGGAGAGAGTTGGTGCTCTAACCTCTCTGTCTACTCCGTGAGAGACTATAATAATGATCAACCAGTTAAATCAAGCCAGTCATCGCCGTTCATCAAATTTTAGTTTAGTGATTTCTCACACCTAAACATCGTGAAGGAACTTGCAAACGTTTGAGAAGTAATTCTAAGCCGTATAGTCGTGCTTGAGAAACTTGATGTGCTCGTCATCTGTCATGTTGACACCTATATATCTTTGGCACAACGACGGTGTTCTTATACTTCTGCCTACCCCATCCTTAGGGTCCTCCAATCTTGTGGGGAAGACAAGATAAAAAAACGGAGGCAAATTTCGTGTCTGGTGTTTCAAGTGTTCTTACTTATTAAATATAACATTAAAATTTATCATTAATTCTTATGGTGCTGCATTATACAAATAGACTGGATAAATAAGATATATATTTTTTCTTTCAAAAGAATTCTGTTCATAATTCTGGACATAAGTTTAGCGCCTAACTATCCATTTTAAAATTTACGGAAATGATGTCATGATACAAATACTTCACGCTGGGTGCAATGACAGCGGCAATGAATGTAATATATTCAGCCAGTTATAATTATTGTCTCTGGACAAATGGCACGGTAGTTTTTTTTTACCACATACCGAGTCGGATGTCCGAAGTACCGGGTGTAAATGCATTTAAGTAGGGCAAGACGTGGGAAATGGGCTAATTTAGCTGTTGTATTTTTTGTACCATTAAAGAGCTGTTAATGTTGGTATTTATTAGTATTTAGTATATTACTGTAAAAGCCGTGGTGGCCGAGTGGTTCGAGCAGTTGCCTGCGACGCAAAGGTCGCAAGTTGGAATCCCGACTGTACCAATGAGTTTTTCTGAACTTAAGTACAGTGATTAGTCACACCACGAGCTTTACGGTGAAGGAAAACATCGAGAGGAAACCTGCATACGTCTGAGAAGAAATTCAAAGGCGTATGTATAGTCGTGCTTGAGTAACGGCGATGGACTCGCCATCTGTCACGTTGGCACCTAATATACCTCTGGCGAAAAGTAGGTGTGTGAGTATTACCTATACACCTTTGCCTACCCCTTCGGGGACCCTTGTGGGAAAGCGTGAGGATATTATATAATATATATATATATATGACTGTTAATATAGAATAATAATAATAATCATATTTCACTGCAACGAACGAAGTAGCAACGTTTTTTCTTTGCTCCTCTTATGATAAATATTCCTACTAGACTCAGTTGATTAAATGTCAGTAACTAATAATACTTCGATTCCTAAGTGTACCATTGCATAATCAAGTGATATAGTGCTCATCCTATGGTGTTTTGTGCTATATTCAAATGGAATAGTTGATTCTGTGAATTCTCTCGAGGAAAACGCGTAAGTGCCACGATCTGCACGGCGCTTCCGACCTTTTCGACGTGAAATTCTTTGAGACAGCATTGAGTAGAACACAATCCGCTTCCAGCGCTCGATTTTGAAGCACGTCTAAGGTACAATCTCCCTTCAATCGCTGCAGAATCGACGAACCTTTCGTTCCAGTTGACTGTCGGCATTACCGTCCGTATCTTGTTCTGTTATTGACATATTAGGAGGGTATTAGAGATGAATAGCGACAACAGAAATGACGGTGTATGTGCTGGTTGTCCTAACACTTTAACCGATGTGTGTTTTCTTCACTGCAGTCGATGCCCAGATAAATACCATCACTCATGCATGAATGTTACTAATGAACAGTTTCGTCGTTTTTCTAAGGAGTACACTGACACTTGGATCTGTCCTTCTTGTCGCTGCAAAGAACCAAAAAGCGGAGACAACACTAATACCCCTGTACGCCCAGCACCTGTGTCGCAAGCTTCTAGTATGGAGGATCCTTCGCACTACGATAACGTAACGTTGCGCTCTAAACCTCGCTATACGGGTGGTTGTACGTGCTTAACAGCTGATAGTATTCGTGACATTATAAGGGAAGAATTTAACAGAACTTTAAATACGCAGTTACGGGACTTAACTTCGCAGGTGGCATCATTTGGTGAATCCGTGTCGTTTCTCAGCGCTGAGTATGACAAGATTAAGGTCGAGTGTGACTCTCAAAAAGCCATGATTGTTAAGTTACAAAAAGAAAATGAATCAATAAAAACCACTACGTACGATCTTACACAGCGTCTGCGACAGATGGAACAGCAATCACGCGTAAACAATGTCGAGATCCAGTGTGTTCCTGAGTATAAGAACGAAAATCTGAGGAATACCATACAAAACCTTGGGCGCGTTATTGATTGTCCAATCTCTGATACCGATTTACACCACTGTATTAGAACGGCCAAAAAGGAAGCAACCAGTTCTCGTCCCAGATCCGTTCTTGTAAAATTTGCGAGTCAGCGCCTACGCGATAAGTTCTTAGCAGGAGCCTATAATTTTAACAAAAAGAATCCGACTGACAAACTGAACTCGAGTCATATTGGGATAGGCGGAGATCACAAAACCCCTATTTATATCACCGAGCATCTTACTCCAGAGAATAAGAACTTGCACGCCGCTACTCGCCTCAAGGCCCGGGAACTAAATTACAAATTCGTCTGGGTTCGTGACGGGAGAATATTCGTGCGGAAGAGTGAAGACACCAGCTACATCCTCATTCGCGACAAAGACACTTTATTAAATCTATCATAACCTGTTCAGTCACATTTTACATGATTGCGTTGAAATTTCTACTATTAAATTCAGTAATGTCCATATATATTACCAAAATGTCAGGGGTTTGCGTACGAAGACTATCGATTTTTATAATAATATTGTATGTGTTGATTTTGATATAATAATATTAAGCGAAACATGGCTTAATGATAGCGTATTTGATTCTGAACTATTTGATGGTCGATACGTAGTTTATAGACGCGATAGACAGTCGAGTGGTTTTCATAATAAAAAAAATGGCGGTGGAGTGCTGATTGCCGTGAACACACGCTTTAATTCTAAACGATTGCTTGAGTCGGAGTCACGATGTGAAGATCTCTGGGTATGCGTCGAATTTAAGGGTGACAACAGTATTTTGGAGAGGTTATTAATTTGCGCTGTTTATCTGCCCCCACCGATACAACTGCATATTTTGGATGAGTTCATAACCAATACAAACGGCGTATTTGATAGCACTCCGGTTAACAATGTTCTGATCGTTGGGGATTTCAACTTGGGATCTATAATCTGGCCTAGCTATGACGTCAAAGCATCTGGCTCTAATGCCTCCTCTAGTAATAGTACATATACTGGAATGTTACTTGATTTTACAGCATTGCACAACTTAACTCAATATAATACTGTACGTAACAACAAAGACAGATTATTAGACCTTGTTCTGTGTAACACAGAAGTCACAAAATTATCGTCCTCTACTTCCAATTGCTTGTCAACTATTGACCCACTTCATCCGCCTCTAGAATTTGACGTGCCATTCCAAAGTGTAAACAGCCTATCGTTTAATACGGTTTCAAAGTACTGTTTTTTTAAGGCGGACTATCAGAAGATAATTGCTGACTTAAAGGCTATATGCTGGAAGGAGTATTTTGAAAGCTGTGCCACAGTTGACGATATGATCTCCATCTTGTACACCCATTTACGCAAAATAATTCAAGCTCACGTACCCAAATCCAAACCTCGTTCGAAAAAAGTCCCAATCTGGTTCTCCAAAAACTTAATTGGCCTCCTACGCGAAAAATTAAAGTATCGAATAAAACTTCGTAAATTTGATAACCCCCGTGATCGCATTTCACTACAAATATTGAGTAAAAGAATAATTAAATTGAAATCGGCTTGCTATTCCAAGTATATCACGTGCCTTGAATCAAACTTATCATGCAATCCAAAACTCTTCTGGTCCTACATTAAATCAAAGAAAAATAATGAAAGCAAATTTCCTTCAGAAATGCATTTAGATGACCAAGGAGCTACTAATGGAATTGACATATGTAATCTGTTTGCCGCGAATTTTTCATCCGTGTTTACTAAAGATACACCTTCTAAATGTTTTTCTCGTGAAAAACAGCCATCTCTTACAAGTAACTGCCTAACTGCCATTTCCTTTACGGTCGATCAGGTTAAAAGAGTTTTAAAAAGACTTGACCTATATAAAGGAGCTGGTGCAGATGGAATTCCATCTATTCTCATATCCAAATGTGCTTCAGTTTTGGCTGTTCCATTATGCCTAATTTATAATAAATCCTTGAAATCCGGTATCTTCCCATCGGCCTGGAAACAAGGCTTGGTTCTTCCAATATTTAAAAATGGTAAGAGAGAATCAGTTAACAATTACCGTCCGATTACGATCTTACCGGTTTTTGCGAAAGTCTTCGAAAAACTTATCTGCCCCATTTTAACATGGCATATCAAACAAATTATTTCTCCCAGCCAGCATGGTTTTATAAAGGCTAGGTCTACATCTACCAATCTTTTTACTTTTGTGGAAGATGTGACGAAGTACGTCGATAGCCGTTTTACAGTAGATGCAATTTATACGGATTTTAGTAAGGCATTTGATAAAGTCAACCATAGATTACTTTTAAGTAAACTAGACAGTTTTGGCTGCGGTGGAAGTTTTCTCAGCTGGTGTGGGTCTTATCTCACTGGAAGAAAGTCTGTTGTTGTTGTTAACGGCTTTCATTCTGACCCATTTGTAGCTAGTTCAGGTGTCCCGCAAGGATCACATCTTGGTCCCTTATTTTTCAATTTATTTATTAATGATATTTGCAACTGCTTTAAACACTCATCCTATTTACTTTTTGCTGATGATCTAAAATTCTATAAGAAGATCGAGTGTCCTCAGGACTCTCTTTTATTGCAACAAGACCTAAATCGTTTAGTGTATTGGTGTGCTGCAAATGATATGGACCTTAACATATCCAAATGTTTTTACATTCAATTCACACGTAAGAAAGTGAGTCATTCCGCTAACTATTTAATCAACCATGACTCCATTAAGCGCGTTTTTAGCATTCGCGACCTGGGAGTCATCTTAGATTCTAAATTGCGCCTCCATATGCACATCGAAAATATTGTAAACAAAGGTTTTAAAAACCTAGGCTTTATTTTGCGCAATAGCAAAGACTTTAAATCTCCGCATACAAAAATTATTATCTATAATAGTATTGTACGTAGTGGATTAGAATACTGCAGTATTATTTGGAACCCGTACTACGATATTTACAAAAATAGAATAGAAGCAATTCAGAAACGATTTCTTTGGCATCTTGTTTATTTAGGCAATTTAGGTAATAATTTGAAAAGCTATAATGATAGACTAAGCTATTTTAAAATTGCATCCCTCGCTGATCGTAAACGTATAGCCGACCTAGTGTTCTTCTTCAAGCTTGCTAATAGTACACTGGATGCACCTAATATTTTGAAACAATTAAGATTTAATGTCCCATTAAAATTACCTAGAGCATCCAGGTACAACTTATTTCAAATTTGTTCCAACAAGTCGAACCTAGGCTTAAATTCACCATTAAATAGAATTATTAGAAGTTTCAATGTAACATCTAAAACGAAACAAGTCGATATCTTCGCACGCAACCTTAATTCCTTTAAAATCTGTATTTAATGTTTATAGCTAATTTTAATTTTTATAGTTCAATTCTTTTTGATCATGTTCAATCCTCACTAGGTTGTACATTATACTAGGTTATATTCAGTTAAACTGTAATTTTAACATTCTAAACTAGTTATATTTTATCTTGTGCTGTGTAAACTAAATTACTAATTATGCTCTTGTTCGTTTATTGCATGCCGTCGCCACCTATAATTGTAGTGGCACTCACCATGTATACATGTACCATGTTCATTGATAATTGTTTAAGTGCTTTCTATGTTGGTGGCCTTTGAATAAATAAATAAAAAAAAATAAAAATAAATAAATAATATCTTCTCGCCTTCCCACAAGGAGTTAAAAAAGGTAGACAGATTTGTAGGTCGAAACACCCATCTTTTGCCGGTGATATATTTAGGTGCAAACGTGACATGGCCGTTGCCGTTTCTCAAGCAACTATTCTTACGCCTTGAATGATGTAATTAGTATGTGATGTTCAATGCGTGTTTTCTGTGTCGTCGGATAAAAGGTTTATGATTTTGACCACTTGGCTCTAATAAAATAAAAGGGCAATTTTTGACATATTATCTACTTCGTATGAATATAAATTTAGTTTAGTTATCACGAAAGCCGAATCGAAACATTTCTTGCAATTCCTTTCTGAAGCCAAGTGTGCGCTTTTTTTTCTAAAGGACAATAGACAAACGTCAAAATATTTATCGTAACAAATTGTTTGTCCTTCCTTTATCCATTGTCGGACAAACGGAAGTCCGTACTCCACTTTTATTTAGATATTTTGCTTGCGTAAGTATCCGATGCGCTTTGTGAATGGATTTTGATACAAACGAATGATATATCGATCACAAGTCTTTAGTGAGAAAACCCATAGATACCTACAGATATAATAAGGAGACGTGAAGATGTACACGCTAACATCAATAACTAACCCGATTAGAAGAAAGACATTTCATAGCTCGTTTATTGAAGAGTCAAGAGAGAATTGGCGTGATGATATGTGTGTGTTTATTGAGGAGCACTAATATACTTACAATATATATATATATAATGTCGCAGGACAGATGAACGGTGGAGCAGACGAGTCCTCGAATGGAGACCACGGACGGGAAAACGTAGTGTAGGGCGTCCTGAGGCACGGTGGACGGACGACCTTAAGAGGGTCGCTGGCGGCGGATGGATGAGATGGGCCGAAGACAGAGTATGGTGGCGCGCCATGGAAGAGGCCTATGTCCAACAGTGGACTGCTGTGGGCTGATGATGATGATGATGATGATGATATATATAATACTACTTACCAAGGGACCGGATAATCAAAATGCAAACGAAACTGCGCTGCGCTCTTTTAATTTGTTTAGCTTCTTTCATATCAGATGAGTGGCAAACAAGCATACGCCCCACCTGATGAGAAGCGGTTTCTGTAGCCTATTTACGCTCACGATACCCATATTATAACAATCCTCCTCCCTCCCCAAAACTCACGGTGTAAGCCTTATTCATCGCATAGGAACAACACTAAAAAAAATAGTGTTATTTGGCTACGGACTCCATAAGGCGAACGGGAAACCCGTTATGCCCTACCGCTCAAAATTGTTTATGGCACTGAAAACGGCCAGTTCCTTATTTAGTATAGCAACCCCCTCTTCACAAGATTTGCAATGTTATACTTTTGCCACTTCATATATGTTTTGTGTCAAGTAGGTACTCCCAACGTTCCCATACTTAAGTTTCCGATCGATGATCTAGTTAATTAGAACGGGGTTCTCTTCTGCTTCTCTTGTCAGGGTATGTCTATTTTAGTATTTTTATCGTATACTAGCGACCCGCCCGGCTTTGCACGGGTGCAATGCTGATACTAAATATACCTACCTACTCCAGAATGTCCTTATAAACAACGTTTACACTTTTTTGTGTGATATGTGTTTATTTACGACATCACATTAGAAACCTCAAAATTTATCAGTGATTCTATACCATATTATACATGTATTATACATATAAACCTCCCTCTTGAATCTCTCTATCTATTTTAAAAAACCGCTTCAAAATCCGTCGCATAGTTTTAAAGATTTAAGCATAGGTACATAGGGACGGACAGACAGCGACAGTGGCTTTGTTTTATACTATGTAGTGATTGCGCCTTGCGCCTTTTATTACAAATATGCAATAAATTATAGATATGTCAAAACGTTTGTAAAGTCGTGCCTAAGAGCCAACAACGGATTTGCCATTTGTCAGGCAAGTATATCCCTGGCGAGAAGAGGTTCCACGAACCCTTTTGGGACGGTTAAAAAGGTCGGGACGATTAAAAAACTAAGCAGAGCCTAGCTTCTACTATGGGAACCAGACAGCGATTCACATGCTTATCTTGATAGATGAATTAGATGTACTGAATATACAATATTACAGTAGCTCACCATCTCGCTTAGAGAATCAGAATCATCCTTGGCAGATTGCCGGGATACCGATTTTGGTTTAATTTTTAAACTATAGTTAGTTTTAATAATGTGTTTTTTTTATATTCTTCATTATTGTTGTACAAGAAGGTACAGATACTTACTCTGAAACCAGATTCCTCGCGAACGGTTCCAAAATAGGATTTTATCCAAATACTTCGCTGCTCGGCGGCGCGGCGGCGCTCTATTTTCTCTGCCTACCCCGTTAGGGACTCGGCTTGATGATATGTATGTATGTAGTTTAAATGTGTGTACTAAATAGCTTATAATAAAGTAAAACAATCGATATTGATAAAATAGTTCAGAGCAGAATTATAATTTTATTGCAGAAATATAATGTGTAGTTCAATTAGAATATCTCAATAAGTTTAAATATTATTTTTTTAATAAAGAAACGAAGGTAAAGAAATCAACACAGGTTTGGTATTTGAAAATATATATTTTATTCAGTTCAATCTCCGTAAAAATACTCACATACTTATACAACTCTTATCGCCACGTTCCCATCTACTATATATATGTGGGTATATATAAATATATACTTATCCAGTAAATAGGGTCCAGGGGACCCTAGTGGGCTTAAATATACAATATTAACAACCTTTTCTACAAACAATCCATATCAATATTTTTAATTATAACGTAGGAACAATGAATCAATGCATTTTGGACTCAATTCTAAGGCATTATTTTTAATTAAGACCTTAAATCATTTGGCAATCAGCTCTAATATATAGACTTTGGTCAGTATCCATAGAGATAGGGAAAGTTGGCCACATGCGGCATTGCAGACAGGGGTACGAAGACTGGCATCATCCGTTCGGCTTGAAGATAATGTGTCTTAGTGTGTTTTTTAAGGTGATCTCGTCTGCCGAACTTCTTCCCACAAGTTGGACAAGGAAACGGCCTAACGCCAGAATGTATTCGCTTATGCCTTGTCAACTCCTCGTTCCTAGTAAAGCTTTTACCGCAATTTTTCTCGTCACACTTAAAAGGCCTTTCTCCTGTATGTATTCTAATATGGCCTTTCAACTGTCCATTGTTGGAAAACCCTACTTGGCAGTGAGGGCACTTGTACTTCTTAGGTCTATGTTTTCTCGCGTTCATAAGCTTTGTCTCATTCTCCTGATGCAGTATTCTTGCATATTCCAATTCCATAGCGTAGCCTTGCGCCAACGATTCTAGAAGTAAAGGGTCTGTTGGTGGAACTCCTAAGGCGTGAGCTATGTCGCCTGTTTGTAAGTAATCTGGCATGTATGAGTATAAAGCTTGAGGCACACTATGAGATGCAGCGTGCGGAGATATGGATAAGGAATCACGTCTTTTTGGCTTAGATTTCAAGGTTTTCTTCTCTTTAGTCTCCTTCTGCTCCGGCTCCTGAAGCAGGCGGTCGCAGCACAAACTCAAACTCTTAACTGGTGAACTGGATTCGACACTGTCAGGTTTCTGTTCATCTTCAGAGTCTTCAGTGGTTGTGGAGACTGTTGAATCTTGCTGTAGGCTGTCAGTTTTCTTAAAACTACCGCGGATTTTTCTAAGACGATTCTCCCGTTTCTCTTCAAATTTTCTTCGCTTAGTGTCAATTGTAACGTCAGTGTTGTCACAGTTTGCAACGAATTCAATTTTTTTGTCACACACATCCCAAGGACGAAATATCCTCGAGTAGCTCTGCTCTATGGAAAACATCTTATGGCAGAGATCACGAAGGGTGCAGCACACGCGTCTAAAGTCAACTGGGACCCTATCCGATTTCAACAACTTTTATATACATTCGTTTAACAATAAATTTAATAAAAGCGGCCGAAAGTAGAGGGATTACTAATGCCATTCAATGGACGAAAGAGACGAAATATTTTTCAATTGTTGCACACTTTAAGCGACCCAATTTTTTTTGTATTTATGACTAGGCCTTTCGCGCGATTTTGTTCTTTGTGTTCGGATATCTAGAGGGGAGTTTCCGTTAACTATAAATGGTGGTTGTGTTTTTATTTGTTAGGGTGTAGTGTCTATGATAGGGGTGTGTATTGTTATTTATGTTGATTTTTGTGCGTGGTCTGGGGGCGGGCCCGGGGGCTGAGCGCTCCGCTCGAGTGGTCGCTCGCAGCTGCAAGCCTGTTTGTTTTAATGTTTTCTGCAATTGTTGCATCCCCACACTATTACATACACATGTGGTGAGTATATGGCGGTGAAATGGCAACTGTTTATGGGAGAGTTAACAATTTATTGCCCTAACCGTTAGGGAAACGTTAAAATTAATTTTATTATACTAATGAAACTTTACTGGCGCTCTACTATTTCTGCGTAACCCGAGAGGGACTCGGTGTATGACACTTATACAATAAAGTTATATTCTTTGCGCAAGCTATATTCAATTCAAGTTTATATTTTACATCTAGGTATACTAATATTATAAAGAGGAAATATTTGGATTTTTGTGTGTGTATGTTTGTAATGAATAAACTCAAAAACTACTGCGCCGATTTCAAAAATTCTTTCGCCATTGGAAATCTATATTCACCTTGACTGACATAGGCTATATTTTCTTATAAAAAACAAATCTTTTGACCACCTGTGCGATGCCGGGAGGACTGCTAGTTTTAAATAAGGCTATGTTTATCATTATGGGAAAACAAAAAAAAAATGGAGAATATTGTCTTGAGAGATGCAATATTCTCAGGAGTCTGTAATTTTTGTAGAGTTCCAGTATTTCAAGTTACATTATTTTATAAATTGCCGCCTATAAAAAGCCATGGCCGTGTGGTTCGAGCAGTTGCCTGCGACAAAAAGATCGCAAGTTTGAATCCCGACTGTAGGTACCACTGAGTTTTTCTGAACTTAAAATACAGTGATTAGTCACACCATGAGCTTTACGGTGAAGGAAAACATCGAGAGGAAACCTGTATTCGTCTGAGAAGAAATTCAAAGGAGTAAGTATAGTCTTGCTTAGTCGTAGTAACGGCGATGGACTCGCCATCTGTCACGTTAGCACCTAATATGCCTCTGGCGGAAAGTGGGTGTGTGGGTATTACCTATACACCTCTGCCTACCCCTTCGGGGACCCTTGTGGGAAGGCGTGAGGATATTATTTATTTATTATTTTATTTTATAAATTAAACCTTTTTTTCCCGACGTACTATTAACTATACTATTTTGAGCCATAATGGAATTCAAATGCAAAACTAGTTGTTTAGTTGCGGTAGCCTAACCTAACCTTACTTCCTTAAAGAAGACCGCAGTAAAATGGCACTTTATTTAAATTAAAACTTAAAATTAGAAAGATTCGACACACAAAAATAAATATTGTATCTATGTATTCGTATAAACAAGGTCACAATATAGAATGTTATACGTTTCCTGAATTTAACAAAAAATACGTCACTTCAACCACAAAATGGATGATCAGATCAATCTAAACAAATCAACTTACATCCATTCTGGTACAATAGTCTTGATTGCGTTTGCTTTTTGGACGATTATCCGAATTCATTTTGGAATTGGCGCGATCTGTCAAAATTGGCGCGAATGATGGATGGCCGCGGCTTTCCGAGATGTGTGTATTATTTGTGTAGGTAACTTGTTTAGTTTAACGCAAAAAGCTTAAGATCAAGTTTTTATATACTAACTTGCTGTCCCCGCGACTTCGTCGGCGTGACTTTTTTATCTTTGGTAAAAAAAAAACTATTAAAAGTATCCTATGTTACTTCTAATACCTCCAAGAATATGTGTACAAAGTTTCATGATGATTGGTTAAGTAGTTTTGACGTGAAAGCGTAACAAACAAACTTACATTCACATTTATAATATTAGTAAGGATATTATTTTGACGATCGTGAGAAACCGGTGAATACTCTGCAAGCAAATATACTTACATACATATTATCACGCCGAGTCCCTAACGGGATAGGCAAAGATTATAGAGCGACAGTTCTCTCTAGCCTTACATCCCTCTTTCGCTTCGTCCACATTCATCAGTCTCTTCATTCATGCTCGTTGACTTCGAGTAGGAGCAAATATGTTTGATATGCAAATACAGGTTTAAGCGCTTGTTTTTTTTAATAATCGTCGAAGAGATAGCTTATAGGAGATAACACACGCGCGTTACCGACATTATGTTGGAAACAGCTTAGCAGAGTCAAACTTTTTGCTTGATATTTTTCGATCGATTTAAGATCAAGGTTATAATTATGTTTACTTGCTAACTGCCTTTTCATCTAGTGGTGAGAAGTCCAAGCTGCCAAGCTTGAGGTCGCGGGTACAAGTCCCGGTGAAGTGAGATATTTGCCTGATGAACGCGAGTATCTAAGCTTTAGTCTTGGATGTTCTTAACGTATAGAACTTTATTTTAATTCCAAATAAAATTGATTAATTTCTATGTTAGGAAGATTTTCGTTATAGCGGACAATGTTGTAAACGTACTATGGTGTATACTCTATTTAAATAAAGGAATGAAAAATGTCGGTAAAGATATGTGGATGAAGCGAGAAAATAGGCACTGCCCTGTGGGGCACAGTGTGATAATATATGAATATTAACTTCGACACTTATTATTACGTGACAGTTTAATAACTGGTTCATTTCAATAAAATATTTTTTACGCGGGCTTTTTTTATACCACTTGGGTGGCAAACAAGCATGTGGTCCGCCTGATGGTAAGCGGTTACCGCCGCCTATGGACGCTTGCAACACCAGGGGTATCACTCACGCGTTGCCGACCCTGCAGGAATCAGGGTGAAACCGTGGGGCGCAACTAGTCTATACATATAAATAAAACTGGAGTGTCTGTTTGTGATATTAAAATAACTTTGCTTTTTACTAACTGCATATGGATGCATACACGGTACATATACCAAAATATATTTTTTTTAAATATTTGTCCTTCTTTCTGTCTGTCTGTCTATTTGTTCCGGCTAATCTATGAAACGGCTGGACCGATGTTGACGGGTCTTTTACTGATAGATAGCTGATATAAAAAGGAGTAACTTAGGCTACTTTTATTATAGAAACTAAAACAATATATATTTTTTTATTCCACGCGTACGAAGTCGCGGGAACAGCTGGTTGTATAATATAAATAGGTCAACGGCTACCGATTTATCAAATGTCTGTCAGGATTTCTTAGAAAATTTGGTGTTATTTAGAAGTTTCGTTGCGTCGCGCCTTAAGGTCGCGGGCGCGGTTGATCGATGTGCCGTTAGGTATGCGTTCACAAATAATGGTAAGGCACTAGAAAAAACTACGATACCACTTATATGAAACTATCGTTCTGAACGCGCCTTTATTTTATTAAATTTTAGGACTACGTTGTTCTTTTTTTATTTTTAAGAGAGGTAGGACACAACGGGTTTTTCCGTTCGAATTTGGAGCTGCCCGACTGGGGCAGGACCTCCACCTTATAGAAGTCCGTAGCCAAATAACACAATTTATTGTGTTGTGTTCTTACGCGGGGAATAAGGTTTCCAGTAATGAGCTCTTTGGGCAGGGCGAGGATTGTTATATTGTGCTGGCAGCACAATAAAATAGAGAAAACCAGGGAGTTTGTTTTGCCGTTTCTTCTCCTGGCAGGTTTCTTTTTTCTTGGAAAAGGTGCGATAACGCGATACCACCGCACCTCTCGCCATCGACGGGGAATTCATCCCCATACCTTGGAACCACAAAGGTCTCGCACTGCGCGGTTCCAAAGGAGTTTTGTTCCGCGAACGCTCAGGCTGTGGAATGAGCTCCCCGTTGAGGTTTTCCCTGTAGAGTACAGCATGGAGTTCTTCAAGAAGGGTGTGAAAAGATTCCTGCAGGGTCGGCAACGCGCGAGTGATACCCCTGGTGTTGCAAGCGTCCATAGGCGGCGGTAGCCGCTTACCATCAGGCGGACCGCATGCTTGTTTGCCACCCATGTGGTATAAAATAAAAGAAAAATAATATTTTGATTCTGATTTTGTGTATTTATGTTGGAGAACTCACCGGTCAAAACCACCGAGCTAAAAATGCAATCTCGAATTTACAAGTGGCCATAGACCACTGGGCTAAGCCGATTTTTTTCTTTATACAAAAAATACTGGATAGTATTTGAATTCCTTAGCCTCGAATACTGCCTATCTCGTCCATTCATCGAACAATTCATTCACATTGACGCAAAATATAAGTTGATCCTTAATTTCTTTATGAAATTCATATAAATCTTGGTACATAATACGCCGTGAGTATTTTAGTATCATTTAGTAGAATCTCTTTGAAGAGCGTAACAACTTTATAAGATATTTTGGTCTTTTATTGTTGCGGTCAATTACTACGCTTGTCGAGAAATGGTGCAAGTTTGTGAATGGTGTTGTATGAGGCTCGCTTTATACAGGCTGTTCATTATTTGCCCGTTTGTTATGCTTTATGCATCCAGCACTAAGAAGGATCATATTCTATTAATTTGAAAACTATTTATATATTAGCCGTGGTGACCGAGTGGTTCGAGCAGTTTCCTGCGACACAAAGATCGCAAGTTCGAATCCTGTCTGTACCAATGAGTTTTTCTGAACTTTAGTACTGTGATTAGTCACGCCACGAGCTTTACGGTGAAGGAAAACATCGAGAGGAAACCAGCATACGTCTGAGAAGCAATTCAAAGGCCTATGTAGAGTCGTGCTTGAGTAACGGCGACGGATTCGCCATCTGTCACGTCGGCACCATATATATATCTCTGCCTACCCCTTCGGGGACTCCTGTGGGAAGGTTTGAGGATATAAAAACTATTAATAGCCCATAGTACTACTAGTGTTTGTTTTCAAACTAAGTCGATAAATTTATCCAAGAAACGCTCTCACTTGGTTTGTTCGAGGCCTCTGATGATAAGAAGGATAAGATCTTTCGTGTGTGGGTACCACGTATACACCTCTGCCTACTCCTTCGGGGACCCGAGAAGGCGTGAGAGACCTTACGGAAAGCTTTGCGATACAGTGTGTGAGTGCGTTGCTGCCACTCTTGGCACTCTTCGCGTGACACCTATTTGGGACATTTATTTTATTTATAGATATGTAGAAGTAAGTTTGTAAGATAGAACATGCTGTATAAAGTATTTCGCGACCGGCTGTGTGGTCCGACCGACCACAAGCATAGCCAAATATAGTAAGAGTTTAAACAAAAAGTGCCATAAATTGTGCCCTGAAGTGCTATTGTAGTCGCGCCATTCATGTGGGCACCACTAGACAAGGCGACGCCACTGCTTGCGCGTGCGCATCTAATAATCGTAAGACGATAAACGAGACGATTCGATAATTGAATTTTTCGCAAGAACAAAAAGGAAGCCTGGTAGTTGCTTGCGACAAGATAGCAAGTTAGAATCCCGACTGTGTCAATGGAGCTTAACCGACTGTATCAATTAGTTTTCCTGAACTTAAGTACAGTGATTAGTCACACCGCGAGCTTTACGGTGGAGGAAAACATCGCGTGGAAAACTGCATACGTCTGAAAATTAACGCAATCTGTTTCGTTGTCACCTAAAATATATCTCTGGCGGAAAGTGTGTATGTGGGTACTACCTATACACACACTTTCCGCCAGAGATATATTTTAGGTTAGGCCTACCCCTTCGAGGACCCTTGTGGTATGGCGTGGGGATATATATTTTTTTAGTAAATAAAATCATGTCAACGATTATATATTCTATGTTAACGAGTTAATAAAGCTCTTTGCTAAATTTTATATTTGATTAGAAGTTCTATAGTCACAAACTTTCTCATTTATAAGTTTAAAGTTCGTAGGACAGATGGCGAGTCCATCGCCCGGCTCATACGCCTTTAAATTGCTTCTCAGGTTTCCTCTCAATGTTTTCCTTCACCGTAATGCTCGTGGTGTGACTTATCACTGTCCTTAAGTTTAGAAAAACTCATTGGTGTACCAATGAGTTCGGGATTGTCGGGAGTGTTGGGATTTGAACCTGCGATCATTGTATTGCAGACTCTGCTACCTCGGCTCTCCCTTATGAGTAAGTAATTTATAAGAAGATAATTAGACTCTAAATAGTATCGTAAACTTAAAAATACGAAAACTAGTCTCCTTTTGTTGTAGTTTTCCATTTTTAACTGGCTCAGTTTGCGAAGAACTCTCTCGAAAATCCCCCTTTACAAAAAAGGTTCCCTAGAAAAACTTATCTCGCAAACGCATCGCTGATCCCTTGATGCCTGACAACCGCAACACGCCAAGCCTGCCCCCTAATGGTTTCTACACGAGGGTCAATCGGGGTGTGGCCAGGGGGAGACACGGTAGGGTTACCCAGTTCATAGTTATTATTACTCCATATGGGGAAGCTAGCAAAATTTTGGATCATCTTTGGAAAAGTTATCTATATACTTAATATTATAAAGAGGATAGACTTGTATATAAGTATGTTTGTAAGGAATTGGCTCAAAAAGTACTGGACCAATTTTAAAAATTATTTCCCTATTTGAATGCTACATTATCACTGATTAAATATACACAAATTTAAATGCATAACATCCATACATAACATAACGTCCATCGTAACGTCCAAACATCCAGACGGCAGTCCACAGCACTTACAACCGCAGCCAATGGAGAGCAAGCTGTTGTGGTCGCGATCCTCAGCACTGAGGGACCGAAAAAGAAGAAGAATTTAAATGCATAAAAAAAACATGCCAAAATGCTTAAAACATTAATGTGTGCGACGAGCGGGCCGCCAGTCTGTTATATTTCTTTAGTCATAACTTATATTTTTATGTTTTCTTGGTTTCGAGTAATCTTGACGATCCCATCCTGGACTGTCCAATTTGATGTCGGTAGGTACCTATGCAGTTAAATGGTGGTCTTCGTCAACCTCTTCTTCCATACACTTTCGTGTCGTAAACCAATCTTTCACCCACCACATTCACGCCAGTTGCTTTGAGAATCTGTTTAGTGTAAAATCGAATTAAAATCTATACGCCACACGTTTTTCGAATCACCATCATTCATCTCAATTGTAATTATGCTTCTTCTAACATACCGAAGATTAGCTGCCAAAGTGGGCACCAATATCGCATCGTGTACAGCTATTTATTTATTATTATTTATGAGTGTACAGCTATTCGACCATTCTGGCTCAGTCTTTTACTGCCCATCAACGTCAACTTGGCCATTCACTTTATTACCCGTGAAAAAAAAAAGCCGTGGTGGCCGAGTGGTTCGAGCAGTTGCCTGCAAAGGTCGCCAGCTCGAATCCCGACTGTAGCAATGAGCTTTTCTGAACTTAAGTACAGTGATTAGTCACACCACGAGCTTAACGGTGAAGAAAAACATCGAGAGGAAACCTGCATGCGTCTGAGAAGAAATTCAAAGGCGTATGTATAGTCGTGCTGGAGTAACGGCGATGGACTCGCCATCTGTCACGTTGGCACCTAATTTACCTCTGGCGGAAAGTGGGTGTGTGGGTATTACCTATACACCTCTGCCTACCCCTTCGGGGACCCTTGTGGGAAGGCGTGAGGATTTTTCATACTTTCCATCTCGTGTGACTATGCTTCCTAGATAAATAAACTCATTCACTTGCTCCAGAATTTTCCCATTTAGCGATGTCACTTCTGATGACTGTCACTTGTTCTTCCTTTTCGAACACCTTAAACTTCCTTAGTTTTGTCTGCGTTTCGGCTTTAGAAGTGCCCGATTGAAGACATTATACGGTTAAGTAGCAAATTTCCGGGAACAGGAGCTACGAGAGGCCCAATAAAGGAAACCACTTACCCATTCGATCTCAATTACTTACCTTATAGATTTGACACCAATATAAATGAAAGGGTTTGTTTGGGGTTCAACTTTGTGATCAATCAATCTATCACTGTTTGTAGTAATAATAATAATAATATCCTCACGCCTTCCCACAAGGGTCCCCGAAGGGGTAGGCAGAGGTGTATGGGTAATAATAATAATAATAATTTATATATTTCGGATCATATTATCCATAGTATGTTGTACCCACTTTCCGCCAGAGGTATATTAGGTGCCAACGTGACAGATGGCGAGTCCATCGCCGTTACTCAAGCACGACTATACATACGTCTTTGAATTTCTTCTCGGACGTATGCAGGTTTCCTCTCGATGTTTTCCTTCACCGTAAAGCTCGTGGTGTGACTACTCACTGTACTTAAGTTCAGAAAAACTCATTGGTACAGTCGGGATTCGAACTTGCGACCTTTGCGTCGCAGGCAACTGTTCGAACCACTCGGCCACCACGGCTCTTTTGTTTTTTGTTTGTAGTAGGTTATAATAAAGCGAACTTAACCCACTTCACCATCGCTACACGGAATCAGGGTCCTTAATCGTCGATATAACTGACACAGTTTGATAAATCTCATATTATTTAGCATCAATAATGATACGTTTCGAATCTGAAAATCTTGATATTGTAAACGAGTACTTAAACTACTTAGCATTAAAGCTCAATCGTCTGTAATATCGCCACAATTACAAATCAACGCCTCTAGTTTCCATTTGAGATTTTGAGAAGTTAAGACACGAAGCCTAGTTTTTACTCTCAAAGGCAGCTAGCCTTAAATCTGGCGTCAATTGAAAGGGTAACAAGTTTTGATACATGCTCGGTTGAGCATTCGCAACACATCTGGTTGCCGGTCTTATTGTGTGCAGAGGTGTCACAGTCCGAGGTGCCGACAAACAAACAAAACTACAAACGTGCCGCGCCCCGCCCCCGCGGTGAACTTCACAACTGGCGATTGAGTGTTAAGGAGCGTTAGTTGGATGTTGAGATCTTGATACTTTTACCATACACAAATAATACTGTGTAGCGCGGTTGATATAAATCAAATGTATTTTTTTCATCTATACATATAAATAAAATCGGAGTGTCTGTTTCTAATATTAAAATAACTGCTTTTTACAACATGCATATGTAACATGGATATATATATATATACAGTACATACAACAAAATTTTTTTTTTTTAATTTATGTCTGTCTGTCTGTTTGTTCCGGCTAGTCTCTGAAACGGCTGGACTGATTTTGAGTGGACTTTCACTGGCAAATAACTGATGTAAAAAGGAGTAACTTAGGCTTTTATTTTAGAAACTGAACGATTTTATTAATTCCATGCGGACGAAGTCGTGCGCACAGCTAGTCTCTATATAAAGTTAAAGCACTATCTAATGTTAGTATGTAGATCAGTCCTAATTGGTAAGACTAATGATCAAGATGAGTGAGTCGGCGTATTCACAAGGCGTAACCGTATATAATAGATTGGCACGGCCGTGAGTTGCAAGGTAAATATGATACAATGTGCTCTCCTTGTCACTTTACACTTCACTGCACTGTCACACTGCGCCCGGTAGTCATGTACTTTTCTCTTGGTTACTTTATTGTACAAGATTAACACATATGAGGGTCTGGTCTAGTGATCAGAGCTAGCTAACATCCGCCATATTTGGGTGATTGACACGAGTATTTTTGAAGTCCTATTTATTTTTGGATTCTTACATATCTTCACGCCTTCGTACTAGGGTCCCCAAAGGGGTAGGCAGAGGTATATCGATATATTTTATGTGCCAACGTGACAGGTGTCGAGTCCATCGCCGTTGCTCAAACGCGTACGTAAAAAGTATTAATTTTGTATTTATATCACAAGTTTTATGTGCTACTTATATTATGAAAGGGAAAATATGTGAGGACGTTTATTACTTACTAGCGGTCCGTCCCAGCTTCGCACGTGAACATAAGATTTTTTATAAAAGAAAATATAGGATATGTCACTCATGGTGAATGTAGCTTTCCAATGATGAAAGAATTTACAAACATACTTACATACAAATCTTTCCTCTTTATAATATACAATTAATTATAACATATGAAGAGACTGATGAATGTGGACGAAGCGAAAGAGGTATGTAAGTCTAGAGAGAACTGGCGCTCTATACTCTCTGCCTACCCCGTTAGGGACTTGGCGTGATGATATGATGATGATGAATTATAACATTTTATGGTTCTATCTTTTGTAGTTTAGGCAGCGTACGCAAAATAAGTAACTTCTTTGGTTGATTTTTTTCAGTTTGTGTCCGAAAAATCCAAATATCTTACGGAACCCTATTTTTTTCCAAAATAAAATATAGTCTATGTTACTCGTGGATAATATAGCTTTCGAATGGTCAAAGAATTTTTAAAATCGGTCCAGTAGTTTTTGAGCCTATTCATTACAACCAAACAAACAAACAAACAAAGTTTTCCTCTTTATAATATTAGTGTAGATTACTAATTGCAATCCACAGGAATGATTATTAGCTAGATTGACACATTAGGATATGTTCTATTGCAGATAAATACTACTATAAGAGAGGTAGTTCATAACGGGTTTCCCGTTCTAATTTGGAGCTGCCCGACTGGGGCAGGACCTCCACCTTATAGAAGTCCGTAGCCAAATAACACAATTTATTGTGTTGTGTTCCTACTCCGTGAATAAGGTTTCCAGTAATGAGCTCCTTGGAGAGGGGGGAGGATTGTTATATTGTGTTGGCAGCAGAGGGATTAGTCCCATTATGCTGTCAACACAGTATAGCTCTCCGAACACAGAGTAGCAACGCGCAAGGGATACTTCGGTATTGTAAGCGTAAATAGGCTACGGTAACCGTTTTCCATCGGGTGGGCCGTATGCTTGTTTGCCACTCTTGTAATATAAAAAAAAAACTATCCACTGTCAAATTACACGAGGGTGAAACCACGGTGCAATATCAGTATTAGTATACATTTGTTCATCATCAGCCCACACTAGTCCACTGCTGGACATAGGCCTCCCCTAATGAGCGGCATAACGCCCTGACTTCAGCATACCGCATCCAGCATCTGCCAGCAGTCCTTCGCAGATCGTCATCCCACCTGGTCGGAGGGCGTCCTACACTACGTTGGCCGAGACGAGGTCTCTACCATACATTTGTTAACTTTAATCAGCCCTTGATTGCTTAAAGTATCCTCGATAGAATTTGATATAGACCCGCTTGAAAGAACCATTAAATGTCAGTCTAGCGGACATCTTAACACTTACAAAAGACCATTACAAAATACTTGTGAATCCAAACAAAAATTCGCCACATCAATGTGACCGTTGACATAATCTAATTTACTTTCTGTAGTGGACAATGCATTGAGAGGTCTTTATTAAGAACTTCTGGGGCGTGGCGCGGCCTCTTTGACAGCGGCGCGGCTCAAAGACGCGGCCGCTTTGCCACTTGGCGTGCCTTACGAAGGCAGGTTGACAATATCACAATATATTTATACACTTACTTTGTATATTTATACGTGTGATTTGTTCACAACTGGACACTTGTCAGGTATTGACGAGGTAATAATAATAATATTATACCCTCAGGCGTTCTCACAAGGGCTCCCGAAGGGGTAGGCAGAGGTGTATAGGTAATACCCACACACCCACTTTCCGCCAGAGGTATAATAGGTGCCAACGTGACAGATGACGAGTCCATCGCCGTTACTCAAGCACGACTATACATACATACGCCTTTGAATTTCTTCTCAGACGTATGCAGGTTTCCTCTTGATGTTTTCCTTCACGAGTTATTATATTAGTTATAATAGTTATTGACGAGTTAGATGTTAATAAATATGTACTGGACATATTCATAAAACAAATTCGCCCGTAGCGTATGTCTTTCTGTTCGTGATATATTCAACTTTTTTTTCATGAAGGGATTTTCATTTGTTTTTGACTGTTGGTTAAGATTTTGTGTATATTGACTGAAATTATTTGATGCGCTCTTCGACAGAATAACATGAAATGTAACCTAACCTAACCTTTACCTGCTAGCCGTGCGAAGTCGGGGCGAGTCGCTAGCTATATCTTAATGAACATCAACGGGATACTGTACAGCAGTTTAAAAACCACGGGTAAAACGATTTTAATGTCAAAATATTAATATGTAGGATTTGTAGGGAAAAATCCATAACTTGTTTTAATCGGGGTAGGCAGAGTGAGTAAAGCGCCAGTTCTCTCTAGACTTAAGAACACTTTACTTTTAAAAAATGTCATCCAAAATCACAGCACGCAAGTTATAAGACACCTACGGTGTACCCACACAAATAGATAACAAATGATTTGTGCACTGTCGGAGTGAAACGAAGTGGAAATTCGCTATGGGTGGAGATTGAGGGATGCGGGAACTTAGGGGATTCTTGCGTTCTTACGTTAGCATGTATACCCCTTAGTCTAAATCCTAACGCTACTTCTTCGCACTCCACGCGGGCATAAGATAGTATGACATATGATGCGCAAATTAAACCCAAAACCACATCAATATTTAATCGTTCGCGCATTTATTGTCGTCTCACACATGTGGCTAGAATACAAAGCTTTATGGAGTATCGTCGCGGTATCGCCCTTTCAGCAAACATCTGCCGTTTGAAAAACATATTTTATATCATAAAATATACGTTGACACGGGCCATTGCGACTGGAGAGGCCATTGTTGCTGTTATATATTAATCTCTTCGGTTGTGGCTCCTTCCTTGCTATGTGACTGTATTTTTTGCACTTGAGACAATTGATTAGTCACACCACGAGCTTTACGGTGAAGGAAAACATTGAGAGGAAACCTGCATACGTCTGAGGAGACATTCAAAGGCGTATGTATAGTCCGTGCTGGAGTAACGGCACCTAAATATATCTCTGGCGGAAAGTGGGTGTATGGGTACTACCACACCTCTGCCTACCCCTCCGGGGACCGTAGTGGGAAGGCGTGAGGATGAGACAATATCATCATCAATACATATATTAAAAAATGTTAAGGATCGCTGTCTGTACATGGAAGGTATATGAGAAAAAATATTATTGGGACCTTAATATAGCACCCAAAACAATGATTGTTAATTTGTTAGAATGTTTGTTTGTTTATCTGTTTGTCTGCGCGTTTGTGCACGCTAATCTCAGAAACGGCTTATCCGATTTAGATGGCACACACAAACTAACCGATACATAAAACTGGAATAATAATAATAAATTGCAATTTGTACCCTACTTTTCGTTAATCGAATACATACTTTCCCTCACGAGACAGGCGTTGCTTAGTGTGGGGGTCAACCAACTATAACTGCTTAATGTAAGCCTTGGTTATAGGGTACATGGATAAAAAACAATCTTAATATATTTTATTTCACATAGGCCTAGATGGGCACTTATAAAACGAAAAAGGTTCATGGTTCGTGTTGGTCGTTTCCATGGAGAAGAACCGGCAAGAAACTCCATACTCTTTTCTTATATATCCTCACGCCTTACCACAAGGGTCCCCGAAGGGGTAGGCAGAGGTGTATAGGTAATACCCGTACACCCACTTTCCGCGGATATATATTTTAGTATTATTTAGTACCTAAGAGCCGTGGTGGCCGAGTGGTTCGAGCAGTTGCCTGCGACGCAAAGGTCGCAAGTTCGAATCGCGACTGTACCAATGAGTTTTTCTGAACTTAAGTACAGTGATTAGTCACACCACGAGATTTACGGTGAAAGAAAACATCGAGAGGAAACCTGCATACGTCTCAGAAGAAATTCAAAAGGCGTATGTATAGTCGTAAGTAACGGCGATGGACTCGCCATCTGTCACATTGGCACCTAATATACCTCTGGCGTAAAGTGGGTGTGTGGGTATTACCTATACACCTCTGCCTACCCCTTCGGGGACCCTTGTGGGAAGGCGTGAGGATATATAATCTTTATATTATTATATTATTATTATTTAGTACCTAATGGTAAAACAATTAATGCGAAAGTTGGTGAGGATATTTTATTATCCTAGTTATGACAAAAACTACTAAATGGAATTGGATAGAAATTTGCACAGATATAGATTATTAGCGGGATTAGTAAATGCAATATTTAATTATAAATAATATGATATTATATTAAAATAAAATATTACGTCGGTCTAGTGGTTTAGAGCTCTTGACTGGAGGTCGGAGGCTCGATTCCCGCTGAGGGCGGATATTAGTGTTATGAACACGAGTATTTGTACCTTAGTCTTGGATATCATACATATATCTATATTTATAAGTAAACATGCCGTTGTCTACGTCTATCATGTAACCATAACACAGCTTTGCTTTATTTGGGACTATGACAATTTGTGTGGAATTGTGGAAAAGTGTTTATTATTTATATTCCTATATATTATAGGATGTTAAATAGGTACCGGTAATCCAATTTACCAAATGAAATTACCAATTTTACGCCTTATATACTAAATACCTACCTTGGGACAATTCCATAAAAATTGCTATATATTTCGAGAAGTCGTCAAGATACAAACCAAGCCACTTACACCTGTTACAGTTGGCTCTGGTGTCAATGTCCAAGTCGCTAAACTCACCAAATGAAAAAAAAAACACTAAATGCACTAATCGGCTTACAGACAATATCCTATTGCTATTTGACAAGCTCACACTTCAAGCTTTAAAGAGTACAATATAAACCTAACCTAATTTAACAAGAGTTCCAAAAAAATGCACACTCCATGTATTGTTAACATAAACAACTTCATATTTTCCACTTAATGTATGTTATGACGCTAACAATAAGGTCTGTTTTCCATAATAACGAACGCACGCGTAAATTTGCCCCCCATTGACGCGAGTTTTGTGTTCCCACACAAAAGCTAATGTGCTCATGATTCTTTCAACATTGACATTCAATACCCGAGTACTTGAAATGGCAATGATATCCCTTACATATTTGCAAAAATTCAAATTAAAATTGCACCTTAAATCAAGGACAATTGGGTGGTAATTTGCTGATCATAAATAGGTAAGTGGGTTGTAGGTTTTGCGTCGAGGTGCGTAATTGAAATTTTGACTTAAGTAAATCGTGTGACGGGGCAACGTGGTGTGCCGAATCGAGGCATGTTATAAGTGACAGCTCAGCATGACACCTTAGTTAGTTTGCTAAACCGCTGACATTGTTGAACAAATTATTTTTATCATTATAGATACCTCTAGAGAATATTATAAATATGTATGGAGCGGTTTTAAAATCTTTTACATTAAAATATGGTAACGTCAGTAGTATTCGAAACCGGCCAGCATGTATCAAATGACTGGTAAATAAATAAATGTAGATTAAGCGAAATAAGTCTGTCAGTTTAGAGAGTAGTGCTCGTCTCTGCCTACCCCATGAGGGACTCACCGTTATTAAGTAATTTAGTTATTAAGTTCAGAAAACCCCATTGGCTTATTCCGAATGCAGTACGTTCGAACCGGAAATTTCACTTTGCTGAAGACTAAAGCCTTAAACGTAAACCACACGGCAATTTTTCCACTTTAAATAAGGTAGTATTTACACTTTATATAACATATAATCTAAAATACTTCTAGCTAATAATAAGATATATATATATCTTCACGCAAGGGGTAGGTGGAGGTGTGTAGCTAGTACCCACACACCCACTTTCCGTCAGAGATGCCAACGTGGCAGATGGAGAGTCCAGCGCCGTAACTCAAGCACGACTATACATACGCCTTTGAATTTCTTTTTAAACGTATGCAGGTTTACTCTCGATGTTGTCCTTCACCGTAAAGATATTATAAAGAGTACCTGGATGACCGAGCTTAGCTCGGTAAATATAATATAAAATATTATTTCGTAGGAATTACAGACTTATGAAATATGAATAATATTTTTAATGTTACCAATATAATAATGAAAAAATGTGAACTTTTAATTTAAATAAAAAATCACGAGTTAATCGGTTAAGAAATTAAAAACATATGCCAAAATAAAGAATCATCTATCTAAACATATAATAAAAATGTAACGGATTGCTGTCTGTAGATGGAAGATGTAAGAGAAAAAATATGATTGGGAGCTTTATCAACGCAAACAGCACCCAAAACACTGATTGTTAGAATTTTTGTCTGTGCGTTTGTGCACACTAACCTCAAAAACGGCTTATCCGATTTAGATGTAGTTTGTAAAACTGTAACGGATCACTGTCTGTACATGGTAGATGTATGAGAAAAAATATGATTGGGACCTTTATCAACGTAAACACACGTTGTGCCATACTCTGCCACAAATCTTGTAGACGTCGATTCCGTTGTTCGTCATTAGAAGTAGCTACACGTTGTGCCGCAAGCTGCCGCCAATCTTGCGGACATCGCTCCTGTTCTTCAACATTTTCAGTAGCTACACGTTGTGCCGCACGCTGCCGCGAATCTTGTAGACATCGCTCCTGTTGTTCGTCATTTTCAGTAGCTATACGTTGTGTTATACGCTGCGGGAAATCTTACAGACGTCACTCGCTGTTCGTTATTTTCAGTAGCTACACGTTGTGCCGCACGCTGCCGCAAATCTTGTAGACATCGCTCCTGTTGTTCGTCATTTTCAGTAGCTATACGTTGTGCTGCTCGCTGACGCAAATCTTGTAGACGTCGTTCCCGTTGTTCGTCATTTTCAGTAGCTACACGTTGTGCTGCACGCTGCCGGAAATCTTACAGACGTCGCTCTCGTTCTCCGTCATTTTCAGTAGCTACACGATGTGACGCACGCTGCCGCAAATCTTGTAGACATCGCTCCTGTTGTTCGTCATTTTCAGTAGCTATACGTTGTGCTGCTCGCTGCCGCAAATCTTGTAGACGTCGTTCCCGTTGTTCGTCATTTTCAGTAGCTACACGTTGTGCTGCACGCTGCCGGAAATCTTATAGACGTCGCCCTCGTTTTCCGTTATTTTCAGTAGCTACACGTTGTGCTGCTCGCTGCCGCAAATCTTGTAGACGTCGTTTCCGTTGTTCGTAATGTTCAGTAGCTACACGTTGTGCTGCTCGCTGCCGCAAATCTTGCAGACATTGCTCCCGTTGTTCATAATGTTCATTAGCTATACGTTGTGCTGCTCGCTGCCGCAAATCTTGCAGTCATCCTTCCCGTTGTTCGTAATGTTCAGTAGCTACACGTTGTGCTGCACGCTGCCGCAAATCTTGCAGTCATCCTTCCCGTTGTTCGTAATGTTCAGTAGCTACACGTTGTGCTGCACGCTGCCGGATATCTTTCAGACGTCGCTCTCGTTGTTCGTAATTTTCAGTAGCTACACGTTGTGCTGCACGCTGCCGGAAATCTTACAGACGTCGCTCTCGTTGTCCGTCATTTTCAGTAGCTACACGTTGTGCCGCACGCTGCCGCAAATCTTGTAGACATCGCTCCTGTTGTTCGTCATTTTCAGTAGCTATACGTTGTGCTGCTCGCTGACGCAAATCTTGTAGACGTCGTTCCCGTTGTTCGTCATTTTCAGTAGCTACACGTTGTGCTGCACGCTGCCGGAAATCTTATAGACGTCGCCCTCGTTTTCCGTTATTTTCAGTAGCTACACGTTGTGCTGCTCGCTGCCGCAAATCTTGTAGACGTCGTTTCCGTTGTTCGTAATGTTCAGTAGCTACACGTTGTGCTGCTCGCTGCCGCAAATCTTACAGACATTGCTCCCGTTGTTCATAATGTTCATTAGCTATACGTTGTGCTGCTCGCTGCCGCAAATCTTGCAGTCATCCTTCCCGTTGTTCGTAATGTTCAGTAGCTACACGTTGTGCTGCACGCTGCCGCAAATCTTGTAAACGTCGTTCCTGTTGTTCGTAATGTTTAGTAACTACACGTTGTGCTGCTCGCTGCCGCAAATCTTGTAAACGTCGTTCCTGTTGTTCGTAATGTTCAGTAGCTACACGTTGTGCTGCTCGCTGCCGCTAATCTTGCAGTCATCGCTCCCGTTGTTCGTAATGTTCAGTAGCTACACGTTGTGCTGCTCGCTGCCGCAAATCTTGTAAACGTCGTTCCTTTTGTTCGTAATGTTCAGTAGCTACACGTTGTGCTGCACGCTGCCGGAAATCTTACGGACACGCTCTCGTTGTTCGTAATTTTCAGTAGCTACACGTTGTGCTGCTCTCTGCCAGAAATCTTGTAGACGTCGTTTCCGTTGTTTGTAATGTTCAGTAGCTATACGTTGTGCTGCTCGCTGCTACAAATCCTGTAGACATCGCTCCCGTTGTTCATGATTTTCAGTAGCTACCCGTAATGCTGCACGCTGCCGGAAATCTTACAGATATCGCTCTCGTTGTCCGCTCTTTTCATTAGCTACACGTTTTGCTGCTCGCTGCCGCAAATATTGTGGACGTCGATCCCTCTGTTGGTCATATTCAGCGGCCACAAAGAATCCCTCGTGAAACATCTAAGACCTTTCTGCTCGTATAATGTTAGTCAAGTTTTGCAAGACTTGTGGGACGAGCGGAAGACTGATTATTTTCATTGATTTGTTGAAAGGAGTCTTGTTTGTCGATCACTATTTTCTTGAAGGTGTTCTTGAGATGAGTCTTCTTCTTCTTTTAGGCATTTTGTCATGTAAGTAAACAATTGTTTTTATATATAATACATCTACGATAACGTAACGTCAAACCAAAAACTCATTGGCTTAAAGTTTGTTGCTTAGCAACGCTTTATTGTTGAAATTGTAGGAGATTTTCATTGCCTAAAAACACGGATAAAACAACTTTTTTTTTAAATGAAACCTAGCTAGATCAATTTATTGACCCCGAAATCCCCCCCGTACCAAATTTCATGAAAATCGTTGGAGCCGTTTCCGAGATTCAGATTATATATATATAAATAAATATATAAATATACAAGAATTGCTCGTTTAAAGGTATTAGATAGATATACACATAGTGAATGTGTTATTCCTAACAAATTGGAAATTGCAAAACTAAGGCGATATGAATGAAATTATATGTTTTGTTTGTGTATTTCGAGCAGTTGCCTGCGACGCAAAGGTCACAAGTTCGAATCCCGACTGTACCAATGAGTTTTTCTGAACTTAAGTACAGTGACTAGTCACACCACGAGCTTTACGGTAAAGGAAAACATCGAGAAGAAACCTGCATACGTCTGAGAAGAAATTCAAAGGCGTATGTATAGTCGTGCTGGAGTAACCAGTAGCGATGGAGTCACCATCTCTCACGTTGGCACCTAATATACCTCTGGCGCGGAAAGTGGGTGTGTGGGTATTACCTACACACCTCTGCCTACCCCTTCGGGGACCCTTGCACAACCCAAAATGCTAGCAATTATTGCGTTACGCATATCTATACGACCACTCCTATCCATTTATCGACACCCCTCGTTAGAGTCACCGCGGACGGGTACCGCGTTTGTTTAAATCAACAAAATTCTTCTAATAGGGTGCGAAAATAATATTGCAGGGTTGGCAACATGAGATACACTTAGTGTCACAAGTGTCCAACTGTAACCGTCAGGAGAAACGCATGGTAGTTTTGTGGTAAAAAACCAAAGAAACGCATCCGATGATAAACGAATACGCCTAGCTACGATCAGCTCATGTGTGCTGAAGATATTTTTAAAAGCAGGATGAAGAACAGTCAGAGTAAGAAAACCTTCGTCAATTCATTCCTTTATCAAGTCGTAAACTCTAAGTAGCTTTTGAAACTAAAGCACTAAGCAAATTATCGCTCATACTGAGCACACGAAAATCCTTACTAATATTATAAATGTGAATGTAAGTTTGATTGTTACGCTTTCACGTAAAAACTACATAACCGATTATCATGAAAGTTTGTACACATATTCCTGGAGGTATAAGAAGTAAGATAGGATACTTTTTATTGAAAAAAAATCATTTTTACGACTGAAAAAAAGCCGATTTACTGATATTTTTTTATGGTGATGGCTTATACCAAGGATTAAGACATAGGCTACATTTGAATCCCGAAAGATTCAAAGCTCTAATATTATAATGGCAAAAATATGTATGTTGCTCTTTCCACGCGGGCGAAGCCGCGGGCATAAGCTAGTAGATAATAAATACCTAAATAAATACCTGGGACAATTCCACACAAATTGCCATAGTCCCGAAGTAAGCAAAGCTTGCGCTATGGTAACTAGACAAAGATATAATTACTTATAAAGATAGATACATACTTAATACATAGGACATCCAGGACTAAGGTATAAATAGTCGTGTTCATCACACAAATATCTGCCCTCAGCGGGACACTACCACTAGACCAGACGGTCGTCAAACTTAGATCTTAACAAAGACTACATTGAACACTTGAGATCTTACGGTGACGAACCTTTTCTAACCCTGACTGTACATACACAGTACGCAGTGACTGAACAGACTAGACTAGGGTGTAGTTAGACGCGTTTTGACGGCCGTCTGGTCTTGTGGTTAGAGCTCCTGACTGTCAGACTTGTTATATTTTCCTTCTACATAAAGCTCGTGGAGTGACTAATCACTTATTTATTTTGAAATACTTTTATATTAAATATTACTGAATAAGTAAACCACAAAAAAAAATATATACGCGATCGTTTTCGCTATTTATCGCATATAATGCCATCTTCTGACAGGATTAGCAAACATTCGAAGTCATATAGAGAGTATAAGAGATATCAACTACAATTGAAATGTCCAGCACCCCACGATAGATGGCGCTAAATAAGAAAGTGACTTCTTAGCATTCTGATTGGTTCAGACGTTTTATTCTCATTGATAATTATCTTATTTGCTACTTTTGTAATGAAACAATTTTGTAGGCTCACTCATAACCTGTACATACATTCATGGATATCACGTCTAATTTGTCACGCGATAAGCAGAGGGAGTAGAGCGTCAGTCAGTCTCTCTAAGACTTACAGCTACAGTAAGTCTCAAATTCGGGTCCATATTAGATAACTGCTTGAAAATATCTTATTGGAATAAAGAAAACTAACTACTACAATACCTCTTTTTTTTTTTTAGAAAGAGGTATGTAAGTCTAGAGAGAACTGGCGCTCTATACTCTCTGCCTACCCCGTTAGGGACTTGGCGTGATGATATGTATGTAACTATTACAAACAATTTAACCTCTTCCAGCGTCATGTTTTTTATACTTTTAGGGAAGCAGCAGCAGTGGCCAAATCCGCCTGATGGTAAGCGATCACCTGTGGTCAACTTGCTACACCAGGGGTATCATTCGCGCGTTGCCACAATGTTTGCCACCCCTGCAATTTATTCACATCCTTCTTGAAGAACTCCATACTGTACCCATATTATAAAAAATATAGTTTGTGAAGATACTTTATCAGGCCAGAACAGCTGGATGGAGTTGGATGAAATTTGCCAATTTGATTTGACACAAAATAGGTTTTAATCCAGAAAAAAAATCTAATCTTACGCGGGCCAAACCGTGGGACACGTCGCGTATAGCTTTAATTCAACTCATCCCTAATCTTATCTTCATCAAAAAAGTATTTCATTAGATTCGATATAAAATGAAATAAAAAGACCGACAAAAAGCCCCATCTCAAGTAACACGTTTGCACAATTAAAGGCTTCATTTAAACAAATGAATGAAAATTGACGCCGTCGTGTCTGTCCTTCCGTCGATGCTGAAACAAAGCTTATAACGACCCAAGTTATATTGTCACCCTTTTTAAGGTATTTCCGACCTTCGATGCATGTTAATAAGAGCAGTTTTAACGCAAGCCAATTCGTAAATGATAAAAAATACAACTTCAATAGAAATTCAAATCTATGTCCATAATAATAAGGCTACATATACATAACCTAATTTGGATTTGGAAGGGATCTTGTATGTGTGCGTTGAACGCCGCGCAATCGCCTCTCTCGCCCGGCAGTTAGCTTGGTGGCGCCACTGAGCTCGGTCGTACTCTAGTTACCGACTCCGCGGCAACCCGGTCACATTACGGTGTCAACCTATGAATTTTCATCTTCCATTTTAAAAATTTAAAATCCGAACATTAATATAAAAATAAAAAAATATTGCCAATAAAAAAAATCGCAATCGAACTCAAAAATTCGAAAAAAGAATAACGTAATTGTACTGTGCTCTAAGTTTCTCTCAACTACAGTTATTAGTATGGATGAGTGAAGATCAGGGGCGCAAAACCTTCGGGTGGCGTGTGTAAGTTACGTAACGGTTCCGGGCAAAATCGATATCCTTGGCGTATAAATAGCTACGATTGAGAACAGCTGGCCGCGCGCCAGACGTCATGCAACCCACGACGGTGAGAATATACATATAGAACCTTATTAATATATATATATAACATAAAACCTTATATGAACTTCATACGAGGTACGTTCCTTCTATAACGTTAATTTTTTTTCTTATAGTTAACGTAAGACCTTATTTTCAAAAACTTTATACTTAAATATACTCGATGTACGAAAACGGCGATAGATTCGCTTTCTGGCAAAGAGTGGGTGTATGTTATTACATGCAACACTTCTGCCTACCCTACGGAGATCCATACAGGAGGGCGTAAAGATTTAAGCATATGCCCATTAAAATTATGTACGTAATTGAGCTTCGTAGTAAATCAAAACGCTCACAATACTTCGTAGCCTTTTAATTTGATTTGAAGGACAGGACTACAGTAAACGCTACGGCGTAGCTTCGCTACGAGTGCTACGGCGTAGTGTCGAGTCATTGGCATCATTGCTTGCTGTAGCCATTTTCTGGATTTCGAAGTTGAGTTATTTCTATCATCGACACAGCATGTACGGCTACTATGCACGAAAATTTAATAATTATCTATTGTTTCAATAATCTAAAACCATCTTCGCCTTTAAAATGAAACCGGTTTAGGGCAGATCGGTTGGTTAGTTACAAATTCTATTAAGGATACATTTTTATATCCTCACGCCTTCCCACAAGGGTCCCCGAAGGGGTAGGCAGAGGTGTATAGGTAAAACCCACACACCCACTTTCCGCCAGAGGTATATTAGGTGCCAACGTGACAGATGGCGAGTCCATCGCCGTTACCCAAGCACGACTTTACATACGCCTTTGAATCTCTTCTCAAACGTCTGCAGGTTTTCTCTCGATGTTCTCCTTCACCGTAAAGCTCGTGGTGTGACTAATGACTTATATAATGACTTAAGTTCAGAAAAACTCGTTGAAATAGTCGGGATTCGAACAACTACTCGAACCACTCGGCCACCACGGCTCTTATATATAAGATTCGATTATTATTATTGTAACAGATGAGGGCCATCTTCCAACTACTGTCCGCGACCAAGATAACTTAACCTTACAAATAGACATGCGCATTTCTAAAAGTATTTTTACGGAATACATACATATCATCACACCAAGTCCCTAACGGGGTAGGCGGAAAGTATAGAGCGCCAGTTCTCTCTAGACTTACATACCTCTTTCGCTTGGTCCAATTTCATCAGTCTCTTCTTACATGCTCGTGGGTTTCGAGTACTCTTGACGTTCCCGTCCTTGAGCTAATTGGAACGTGGTGTTCCTCTGCCTCTTCTTGCACACACTTTCGCTTTGTATATCTGTTTTGTCAATCTTTCTTCACTCATCCTTTCTATATATGTCCAAACTAACGTAACATGCCTTTCTTCATCTTTATAATGACGCCCTCTACGGAATAAACTCTACTTAATCCCTATAAGCATGATTTGTTAACATTTTACTATTGAATAAACATAAATGAGATTTCAAGCCATCCCTTATACAACCCGGACGTAATTTAGAAGGCTTTTAGGGCGAGCTCCTCGAGGCATTTAACTAAGGATTTGTACACAAGGTGGACAGATTCGGTAGGTAAATAGTGTAGATTCGCACTTAATCCCCGGGTGGGGCATGCGGGCACAATCTCTCCCCCTTTCTCTATCTCGTTCTCTCTTAGAAGTTAATTGAAAATTAAATATCTTTACAAATCTCACTTCTCGTATGTCTCCAAGTATACAGTAGATCAGTAGAGATTATAGACCACGGCTATACTCTCTAAATAAAGAAATAAAAAAAAACTCAAGTACATCAATTTTTTTTTTATATCTTAAAGATATGAAATTAACATTAGGTCCTTTCCTAGTCTGAGGTAACCCTAATAAAGAGCTGGGATTATAATAATAATAATAATATTTATTATAGAGCCGAGGTGGCCGTGTGGTTCAAAAACTTGCGACACAAAGATCGCAAGTTCGAATCCCGAATGTACCAATGAGTTTTTCTGAACTTAAGGACAGTGATTAGTCACACCACGAGCTTTACGGTGAAGGAAACATCGAGAGGAAATCTGCATACGTTTGAGAAGAAATTCAAAGTCGTGATTGAGTAACAGCGATGGACCCGCCATCTGTCGCGTTGGCACCTAAAATATATCACTGGCGGAAAGTGGTTGTGTAGGTACTACCTATACACCTCCTCTACCTCTTCAACCCCTTTGGGGACCCTTGTGGGAAGGCGTGAGGATAATTTATTTTATCTCTATTTTGGAACCTCAAAGCAAAAAATATTATCTATGTACAAAATACACCCAGGCTCACGATGCGTATACGCTTAGTTGAATGTTGGCAGCAAATGCTTTGCCAAACATTTGCCCTCTCGTTAGTTCAAAGTGACAAATTGTCGCCTGTGACAAAGGTTAAACACTTGATCCACGCTAATAGGATATACTTATTGACATACCTACCTTCATAAACTTCTTTGAAGTTTGTAGGTTTCCGAGCTATATTTGAGACAAAAGAGTGATGGAGCATCCTACATATATATACTGAATGTATATCTATACAATAGCTGTAGATAATCTTTTAAAGAAACTCTTTAAAAAATAAATTCTTTAAAATAAACTTTTATTTGAACATTGTTTCTCTTTATTACTTATTCATAAATTATATAAAGAAGTATATATTTTGGTATTTACTTATTTAGATTGCTTAGTATATGTATATTATAGTAAATATGTATATTTCATCCGCTCAACTATCACACCTACCTGCTTTTTCTCTATTTCTTTTCTCTCTTCACTTGGTTGCCTGGAAGAGATCGCTTTTGCGATAAGGCCGCCTATTGTGCCTATTAAATGTTATTCTCTGTCTTTTTGTCATCCTATTTGTTTGTATGTGTGTGTGTGTACAATAAAGAATATTATTATTATTCTTTATTTGAAATACATCTTATAGATTACATTTTTAAATATATAAAAAAAAACATATTTAAAAATATAAAATATAGGGGCCCACCGGTATCGGGATCAGGGTCCAAGGTACCGGTGGTTAGGGTCCCAGAGAAAGAAATCTCCTCACAATACGTGCCGTCTCGAGCAGTACTGCTTTCTGCATCAGGCACTTGATCCAACTGTCTAACGAGAGCCTCTTGAGGTGTTGGCCGAGGCTCTTTGCCATTAGGCCATAGGCCGTTATTACTATCGGCACAATGATTGCAGAGTCCACATCCCACATGCTGACAATCTCGTGAGCCAAGTCCAAATATTTTATTTGTTTGTCTTTTTCCGCTTTTATTATTATTGTTATTATAATCGCAATGCTTATTCGTTAAATATTATTAGTTATATTATTATATAAACATTCATATATATAATCACGCCTCTTTCCCGTAGGGGTAGGCAGAGACCAATTCTTTCCACTTGCCCCGATCCTTAAATTTTTCGCTTCGTGCACTTTCATTATTCCCTTCATACATGATCCTCGGTTGGTACTCTTGTTAAATATCTACTTGTCTTTTTCTATATTGCGTTCTCTGTTTATTTAAACATAGTAAAAAGATCATCGATAACGATAACAAGAACATCGTGAGGAAACCTGCATACGTCTGAGAAGCAATTCAAAGGCGTATGTATAGTCGTGCTTGAGTGACGACGATGGACTCGCCATCTGTCACGTTGGCACCTAATATACCTCTGGCGGAAAGTGGGTGTATGGGTATTACCTATACACCTCTGCCTACCCCTTCGGGGACCCTTGTGGGAAGGCGTGAGGATATATTTATATATAGTAAAAAGATCTCAAACTTCGCGGTTTCAAAGGGGTTTCCTACCGCGCAGGCTGTGTAATGAACTCCCCGTTGAGATTTTCCTGGAAGAGCACAGCATAGAGTGCCTCAGGAAGGATGTGAAAAGCGTCCATAGGTGGCGGTAACCGCTTACCATTACGTGGACCACATGTGAGAGTGCTCCCTTTGTGGTAAAAAAAACTTAAACATTACTAATACTTACTTCGCGTAAGTTCGCGTGAATAACAACATACCATGGTGTACTAACGACATACCTACGTTACATAATATGAAACCTGTTGATTTGTTCCTTGGCTATTAAATTTTTCCATATCCATATTAAATTATAACAATAACGTGCTTATAAAAATAAAATAATCGTAATTTTTCATTGGATTTAAGCACTTTATTCCTTTTGTTCCACTGCATTTTAATTTTTCCCGTGTTGCCTGCACAAAAATCTACCAATAATGGTAGAAATCAGTTCTAGTATGTACACTGATAACTTTGCAGCATACATACTTATTAATTCTATCAATATCTTATATGTCTATGTAATATTCAAAATATGTAATAAAAGTAACTAAGAATTTTGATGAGAAATGTTGCCAATATTCAGCAATATTTTTATTTATTTTATTGTAAGCCTCAAATAAGTAAAGAATTAAAAAGATAAACTACAATGTCTATTGGTAACATTCCAGAAACAATGCCCTTGTGTATATAAAACTGGAACGAATCGATGTAGGCACTCGAGTTGTATGCAAGCGTCGCCTGATAGTCTAGACTCACTGTCTAGTTAATAATCTATCTCTGTGACAAATTTCTACCAATTTCATTCTCTGTAGTTTTTGTGTGAAAAAGGTAGAATCTTCCACCATGGCAACATTCCTTCACGCCTTCCCATAAGGGTCCCCGAATAGGCACAGGTGTATAGGTAGTACCCACACACCCAGTTATATATGAAGAATATATATATATATATATATATGTATGTATATATATATATATATATTCTTCATCTATACAATATCTCCTTACCTTTCCTGGATCTTCCGTTCAGTTGGGCTGCTAGAAGTTTATCTACTCAAAAAAAGTATATCTCGAAGCACATGCTAGAACTACACATCTGTATTTGCCCGAATAAAAACCTACGGAAAACCGCAAAAGTCATTGCTCTCGGCTAGTTTATTCCTGCCATGGGTAAGATCTACTGCATCTTGTTGATATGAGATGACAACTATATGGGATGCTGTGCTGAGCAATTCGGCTTGATGATATGTACGTAATACAAACTTAAAGCAGATTGGTTTATTTGAAAGTGAAAACCGAAAAAAAGTTTAGCAGTATTAATATTAGTGTAGACATTATAGGCTTCTTTCCTCGTATGCATGTTTAAAATGGCAACAAATAAAAAATAAATAGCCGATGATCCGTTGTACACTACCTCTTTTGACCTGGTCATTTGCTATCTACTCTTTAGTCCTCAGTCTAATATATTCAGTTTTAAACTAGCTATTCATATCGGACATCATATAAATCTAATGCAAAGTGCACTGTAACCACTGTTATTTTAGACTCAAAATCTAAGTGACGAGGCGAGGCAAAGCTGCCTTACAAAACAGTCAAAAGCCACTCTCGCTAACCCAGTTCTATTTTGTGCTTATAGTTTCAATCTGGGTTCTGATGTACACCAAACGCGCGTTCTATGTTGTGCGAGCATAAATAAATAATATTTATCTTGTAAAAATATCCGGGGGCAAGGGAATTCCCCCCAGATTCCCAAAAAAGCCCAATCCTTAATCTAGACTTGCATGGGGCTTAAAAAGTTTTTTATATATATGGGACTGTTTTCATAAAAATATATAAAAAAGAACATTGAAAAAACCGTGGCGGCCGAGTGGTTCTAGTAGTTGTCTGCAACACAAAGATTTCAAGTTCGAATCCTGACAGTGATTAGTCATACGTGGTATTTAGCTTGGTAGGTAGCTTTACGGTGATGGAAAACATCGAGAGGAAACCTGCAAACATTATAGAAGAAATTCCAAGGCGTATGTAAAGTCGTGCTGAAGTAACGGCGATGGACTCGCCATTTGTTACGTTGGCATCTTAAATATATCGCTGGCGCAAACTGGGTGTGTGGGTACTATCTGTACACCTCTGCCTACCCCTTCAGGAACGCTTGTGCGAAGGCGTGAGGTAAAACTTAATAGGTTTGTATCAATAATAGGCAAACTTATAAATTTTGCTCAATATAATCAAAAATATGTTATTATCTTAGCTTTAAAAATTGTTTATTAAGAAGTCAAAGATGTGAACCTTCTAAGTTTCCACAGATGTAATTATATACTGAGAAATACGTGATAATCACGAGTTCTTAGCTACATTTGTTCTACTATGGGTATGAACAGTTTTTTTGATTCTATGACGGGGAAGCTTCTCTAGTCCCGCCACCCAGTTTCCATTAGTTGGTGACACAGCTTCTGACGTCATTAATACGTTAATGACGTCAGCTATAGCACGTACAACGGACAAAAGGATCCTTGGAATCTTTGAGGTCGTATAATTAAATAGTTGTCGTGAAAGTATTCCATTTTATTGGACGTGGGATAAATAAATTCCGTGATGATATCACCGGATGCTGTGGGGATAGTAAATAATGAACTTATATTGCTAAACTCGTAGAGGCCGAGTGCTACGAGTTCGCTGCGACACAAATATTAAGTTCGAATTATACCAATGAGTTCTTAACTTAAGTTTTTTTTAACTTTTTTTTTAATGAAACACTTAGGTATTACAATAATTATACTGAAGCACACTAAAAACCATTAATAACCACCCACACATCTTATACATTACATAGCTAAGTGGGTTAAACTTAGTTACGCTAAAAATAAGTACCTTAAGATTCATACATACATACATATCATCACGCCAAGTCCCTAACGGGGTAGGCAGAGGGTATAGAGCGCCAGTTCTCTCTAGACTTACATACCTCTTTCGCTTCGTCGACATTCATCAGTCTCTTCATACATGCTCGTCGGTTTCGAGTACTCTTAACGTTCCCGTCCTTCAGAGTCCGATCTATTTGATCCAGGTAGTTGGAACGTGGCCTTCCTCTGCCTCTTCTTATTCGTCTATCGTATATATATATCGTATATATCTGTTTCGTCAATCTTTCTTCACTCATCCTTTCTATGTGTCCAAACCAACGTAACATGCCTTTCTTCATCTTTACAATCACGCCCTCATTCACGCCAATTGATTTGCGAATCTCTTTATTGCGGATTCGACCTAATATCGTTACGCCGCACATTTTTCTTACCTTAAGATAATTGAACAATATTACTTAAAAGGAAGGTAGTCATACCACTAGCTTTACGGTGAAGCAAAAGATCCGGAGGTAATAATATATATAACATGGATTCATTTAAATAGATATGAGTGCTATGGTCCGCCGCTAAGTACACAAAATATTACAAGCTACAAAGTGTTGGCAGAAGAGGGATTAGTTCCATTATTTATATTTTTAATATTTTATTATGCTGCCAACACAGTATAGCTTTAGCGAAAACAGAGTGGCAACGCGCAAGTGATACTTCGATATCGTGTGCGTAAATTGGTAACCGCTTACCATGAACCGAATGCTTGTTTGCCACTCTTGTTGTATAGAAAATATAATAAATTTATTTGATATATTTTAATGTAAGGAAACGTTGTGGTCTGAAAGAAGATGTAGTGACAAAAATTGAGAAAGGTATGCTGAGATGGTTTGGCCATGTCGAGAGAATGAAGAACGATTGACGAAAATAGTGTATAAGGCGAGTGTGAATGAAAGTGTTGGAAGGGGTAAACCTAGGCGGACGTTTCTAGACCATATTAGGGACGTCTTGAAAAAAGTCAGGTCAAGAGTACCCTAAACCGAAGAGCATGTATGAAGAGAATAATGAAAGTGGACGAAGCGAAAGAAGTATGTAAGGATCGTAGCAAGTGGAAAGAAGTGGTCTCTGCCTACCACTACGGGAAAGAGGCGTGATTATATGTATGTATGTATTTTATTGTAACTAGTACTTAATATGGACGAAGCGAAAGAGGTAAGCCAAGAGAGCTGGCGTTCTACATTCTGTGCCTACAAAGTGAGGGACTCGGCCTGATAATTTGTATGTATGTATGCAGACATCCTTGACCATTTCCTGACAGCCATCAGTCCTGTCATTAGCTTCAATAAATCAATAACAATAAGGTGAAAACACAAACTTTCAACGTTTAATCTATTAAACGTAATTTCGACTAATGGCCGTCTTTCACTATTATTCTTTCGTTCAAGCCTTTGAGTTCGACTATTCACTTATGTGCTTATGTACTATAGTGTGCCAAATGATATTATACTCTAAGCACAGGGACGGTAAAGTTCTTAATACAATAATACCACGTATTTTTTGTATTAGTACTACGCGCTACGCTTCTCGTAGCACCCGGTGGCTTCGTATCAGACGTATAAAGCTTTCGTAGATGGTTGTATGCCATCTTTGAATTTCGTAGTTAACTTACAAGCCTCTCGGGATAGGCAGATAGGGTAGAGTGTCAGTTCTTTCTAGACTTACAGACATCTTTTACTGCTTCCACATTCATCAGTCTCTTCTTAAAAGCTTGTAGGTTTCGAGTACTCTTGACATTCCCATCCTTGAGCGTCCGATCGATTTGATTTACGAAGTTGGTGCGCGGAGTTTAGTCTATGTTATTTGTATTAATGTTACATGAATATTTTATATCATAATGATGCCTATATGATATTTAATTCGAATTTAAATCCTCATGGATTTAACGTTCCTCCATTAATTATGAATGAAACCAATTACAAATATGGCTTCTTGGATCACATAACCCAAAATCAATTACGAAGAAAGGTAAATTTATACTCAAAACTCATGGTAATAGAGTTTGGATTACATAAATTAAACCAGGAAATTATGGGATACAGCAAATGCAGTGTGGCGGAGCGGAGTATTGATCGCTGACAGAGTTTTGTGTGTGTGTGTGTCGGCCAATATAGCTTGAACCGCGGATGTAGTACCATGCCCGTTCATGGTTTGAACAGTTCGGAGTAAAGCGGAGGGAGGCGTGTCATACTAAATTTGTCATTATTCGAACATTTGAGATTTCATGTTGTATCGTTCGTGTACCGTGAATATGTCAACAGTGATACGTGCGTGTGTGTATTTATATTTATGTGTGCGAGTTGAGGCCTCATTCGAAATGTGTACTTTACACTCATTTGCAACGGAGTGACTATTTAATATTGGTTTACGATCTGCGAGTTTTGTCTGCAATTGAATTGCTATAGTTCTCATTACGCAGGAACAATTGATGATAGAAGTAAGTATAGATAGAGAAGTAAGTGTAGAGAGAGAAGTAAGTGTCGTGAGAGAAGTAAGTGTAGAGAGAGAAGTATGTGTAGCGAGAGAAGTACGTGTAGCGAGAGAAGTACGTGTAGCGAGAGAAGTGAGAGTAGAGAGAACTGGCGCTCTAGACCCCGTGAGAGTTAGTAGATAGTATACAAAGGTTTTATTCGCGAGAGATTGACGTATGTGTGTTTATAAAAGGTAACTTTTAGTTAATCTAGGCTAGCTAATTAGAGACGTCCTCTATCCCTAACGTGGTAAATCTGCTCAAATATAGGGTTAACTGTGGGAGCTGTTACACCTCTGCCTGCACACTACACACGTGATAATAGATCGTACACTTTTCAAAGTAAGAAAAACAAGATCAATAGGTGTATAGATATTCCGACTTCATAAAATCTTTGAGCGTTCAATGAACCGTCGTATTTCAATGAGGTATTTGTGCTAAAGTGTCTGATGACAGAGAGCCTCTAACAATCGCTCGAGATTGGTACGCGCATTGAATATTTATGGGACTGCCGAGGCGGATGGAGCGACAACCAAATTAAGTTCATTTTATTTTATTTTGTGTCTAGATTTTTTAACAAAACGACCACTTGAATACAACTTTAATAAGGCGTTGATATATAACGCGGCGTTGTAGAGAGTTTTCTTGGCACGCTTCCACTTGAAACAATTTTTTTGTGTACTCTCGTAGCGTGAGTTCCGGGAACTTTTGCTACTTAACCGGGCAATGACGAGACCTCCTCCTAGGCCTGGGCTGCCTGACACAACTTTAGAGCATTTATATTAGTTATATAAAAGTTGCAGTGTAGTTTATTATTATATACATACATATACATATCATCACGCCGAGTCCCTAACGGGGTACGCAGAAAGAATAGAGCGCCAATTTTCCCTCGAATTACATACCTCGAATCTCGTACAGAGTTTATATATGTAACTACCCCTACGTAAAAGGGAACAAATGTTAAAAAAGCAAACCGGGGAGTTTGTTTCGCCGTTTCTTCTCCTGGCAGGTATTTTTTCTTGGAAACGGTGGTAACTTTAGTCTATATTAAATGTGACGTTCAATAAGTGTTCCCTGTGTCCCTTAAGTTGAATAAAATATTTTGATTTTGATTTTGATTTTAATTTTGACCTCTTTCGCTTATTCCCATACATAGACAGCTTATTCAAATCAATGAAATCTGGTTTTCTCTCGATGCCTTCACCGTTAAGCTCGGGGTGTGATTAATCAATAAACAATTTATATAATTTGCTTAAAGAAAATTCTTAGAAAAATATCACGAGAAAAGTCTTTGAAGGCTGCGTACATCACGTTTAGCTGACGTCATCGCGGCTTTTTGATAGATCCAAACTGGATTCACGCTCGGTATGCTGAGTCATCGCGGCGTTTGAGAGATTTTACCCTTTTTAACGCTGAATAGAAGGTACGCGATTCCTGTTTAGGTCACGCTTACAACTATACACAGATGGATTGAAGGAAAATTATTCCAATATCTGAACTTGCCACAGTGTACTCAACGGAATTAGAAACCGATTTGGGTAAAATATTTTACCCAAATCGGTTTATCGGTATCGGTATCAGCCCGTTCCAGCCCGCCTATCACCAGTGTCTCGATAAATAAATGAATGAAAATATAAATAAATTCCGGCGGAGATATATTTTAGGTACCAACGTGACAGATGGCGAGTCCATCGCTGTTACTCAAGCACTACCGTACAAACCTCATTGAATTTTGCGTCACATGTGTTTTCGCCTCGATATTTTCCTTCAGCGTAAAGCTTGTGGTGTGACTAATCACTGTACTTAAGTTCAGAAAAACTCATTGGTACAGTCGGGATTCGAACTTGCAATCATTTCGTTGCAGGCAACTTGAACCTCTCAGCCTCCTCTCAGGCCCATCTGTTTCTCTTATAATACCTGATATTATAAGATCAGAAATTATTATGTATTTCTGCAAGTATTTCTTTTTAAGCAATAAACACAATGTGATTTATCCTAAAACAGAAAATAATTATTTATTTCACATAAGTCTTACATAACATAACAAATATAACTTAATATTAACTACTTACTTATCTAAAACAGAAAATCAACAATTAAATGTCCATGCTTTACAATTATTACTATTTTACATTATATAAACATTTATATTCTAACGAAAAAAAACAATAGTCTTAATAGAAGAACTGACACATATTCAAATATATCATGTTAGTACGTGTTTGAATATAATTTGAAGCCAATATATGGTTGTCTCTCGACACTATCCTTAATTTTGTCATATATCAATCCAATCATATTATTTTGGAAAACTCATTGCTACAGCCTGGATTTGACCTTGCAATCTTTACTTGAACCATTTGGTCACCACAGTGTTGTAGGTCGTCTCTGTCGTGTGTATCTAAGGTATATATTAGCCACACACTAGATATCCAATGTCATTTAATACTCGGCTTAAAAGCTATTATTGTAAAAGCTTTTGCGTAAAAGCCTGCCAGGAAATCCATTTATAATGCGGGTAGATGCCTGGCTTGATTAAGGCAACATACACTAAATTGAAATGACTAGCTGTACACGGCACATTAGTTTTGTAGTGTTTATAAAATGATTACGTCAAGAGTAGGAACTTGAAACCGACGAGCATGTATGAAGAGACTGATTAATGTAGACGAAGCGAAAGAGGTATGTAAGTCGAGAGATAACTGGCGCTCTATACTCTCTGCCTACCCTGTTAGTGACTTGGCGTGATGATATGTATGTATGTATGTACCACGAGCTTTACGGTGAAGGAACACATCGTGAGGGAACCTGCATACGTTTCAGATGAAATTCAAAAGCACAAGCTTTTGAATTATAGTCGTGCTTGAGAAACATCATATGACTAATCACTGTGCTTAAGTTCAGAAAAAGTAATTCAGTCTCGGCGTGATGATATGTATGTATAAAATGTTTTGTGCAAATAAATAAATTAAATATCTTGTTATTATTTACTTATAATATTCTATGGTAAAGTAGATGGATGAGCAGCACTTTTTGCGGGCTTTTGACGTAACGAAAAATGAAGAAACATTGTATGTATATGCGGGGAACTTTATGACGACATAAATATGTGAAGTATTCCCGACAAATCGGATCACATATGCAACTTTCTTGTTACAGCAGCAAATTTGCTGTTTGATAATGACAAAGAATAAATCCTATTACAAAAAGATACATAAACTGCTAACGAAATAAAATTTTACGCGATAACGTAGTATAAAAAAGGTTACATAAGTAAAGACAGCTAGCGCCATCTCTTGAAAAACTATTAAAACTCGTACAGAGCTGATCGAGGTGGAAGCAACAAATGCCGCGCGTTGCGTGGTGTGGGCAGACTTGTACTACTTCTAACTTCATGTCTGTGTTAGCTTTGAGATCGCTAAAGCAATTGGAATAACAGCAGTGTTGAGTACAAAGTGTATAAAACTGTAAGTATCTTGTTTTAACGAACTGTGCCTGCTCTAAGGTTTCATCCAGTAACATTATTATGTTAATCAAGCTAATTAACTATCTCCGTAACAAATTTTATGCAATTCTGTTCATTATTTTTTGCGTGAAAGAGCGCCTTAATAATTCTAGTAAGATAACTAAATTTTCTATATTTTAAACGCCGCCACTGGTATAGATAGAGCCATCCACGAAGACGCGCCCCACCAATTACTAGTCGACGGTCGTGGGATGAGGGGAGCATGACCCGAGTCTATTAACTGTAGTGTGAGTGTGCACTCATAGGTAATCAGTGTGTACCGATAATACTCAAACATTAGTGGAAGGTTGCACACTTACACTATAAACTATAGGGAAGTATAGTGGGGCGAGTCTTCGTGGATGGCACTATCTATATAATTAGAAGTTGTTGGATAACACGGTTTTACATATTTCTATTTCCATTTGTTTATTAAAGCACATAATAATATATAGCTTTATCATATAAATATGCGATATGAATGTCGCATCAGTTAGAAAGAGTAGAGCGCCAGTTATTTCTAAACTTACATACCTCTTTCGCTTCGTCCACATTAATCAGTCGCTTCAAACATGATTGCCGAGTTCGAGCACTCTTGACGTTCCCATCCTTGAGTGTCCGTTCAATTTGATCCAGGTAGTTAGAACGTGGCCTTCCTCTGCCTCTCCTTGCACACACTTTCGTCATCTGTTTCGCCAATCTTTCTTCACACAACCTTTCTCCTATATTTTGCTTCCAGGTTTTATTAATGGAATAAATTGTAGTGTCATTAATATTCATATATATCACTCTTAGTGGCAGTGTTAATAACCTAGCAATTGTACCTAGTACCTACAATGTAATTAATTGTAGCTTATTGTGACTACACACTGTACAATATGAAACCTTATTTGCGTATAGTTTAAGTCTAAAATATATAAATTTCAAGACAGTATTCGAGATAAACTGGATAATTTTATTGACATTCGACATGTGCCCCGCGGGTGCCAAGTGACAACTTGTGTTATCACATAATCTGTGACTAAAGCGAGTCAAACTAGCGACATTTGCCTTTGAATTCAAGGCCACTTGCCAATCAGCTGTTATGCCAACAAACATATATATAATAATAATTGCAAAGAGTCTCGAACAACACCTTAATAGGCTCTCGTTGGACCAGCAACGAGCCTTGCAAAGCTGTGCTACTCGACACGGGCCATGTCGACAGGTTTCATTCTCTGAGACCCTAGCCACCGGTAACTTGAACCCTGAGCTAGATACCGGTAGGCCCGTATATTTAATATTTTTAAAAATATGCTATATATATATACATATATATTTAAAAATACATTTATATTTAAAATAATTTATATATTTAAAATAATGTAATTGCTAGTTCCAATCCTGACTGTACCAATGAGTTTTTTTGATACTAAGTAAAGTGATTAGCCACACCACCCGAAGGGATAGGTAGTACCCACACATCCACTTTCCGCCAAAGATAGTTTTTAGGTGCCATCGTGACAGATAGATACATAATTGTTCTACACAATGGTATACCGCGCATTACCCCGCGCGCATCATATCTAAGCTATCGCTAAAAAATTATACACAATAATAAAACCACTAATAATCTGTCACTCAATAAACTCGGCGATTTTTAAAGGTAACATTTCACGTAAAGACTCATAAAAATAAAATTTTATCGCTGGAATTTAATGGAATTCGCAATTTCCCCATTTATTACTACTCAAGAAGGTTTTATTATGTTGCCGTTTTTACCCGTTCCGTCGGAGACCTGAGTTTAATAATCTGACATTTATAAAAAGTATAAGCAATAATAAGTCTACTATTGGTTGTCGCTGTCTGCTCTCTTGTCATTCTATAATTTTATTATGTTTTTTGTACTTAAAATAATCTAAGCATTGATCAAGCAATCATCACGCGAAGTCCCTGAAGGGTAGGCAGAGAGAGTAGAGCACCAGTGCTCTCTAGACTTAAAGATAAATCTATAGATTCATATATTTATGAATCTATAGATTTGATGACTCATTATACATACTCGCCCGTTTGGTCTCTTACATGTCCATCCTTAATCATTTATAATACCTACCTACGTACCATCACGTCGAGTCCCTCATGTGGTAGAGTACAGACTTCCTAAATATGTAATTAATGTATATATAGTACCTACAATATATATTGTTTATTTTTACAGTCAATTTGAGTCTTTTGGAAATTCACTATTGAGAAAGCTTCACTATTAGAAATGTCCTACAAAAACTATATTTGCGAAATTTCTACACCAATACCTATGTTGCAATACCTGTGTTGCAATACCAGTGTTGCAATACCAGTGTTGCAATACCAGTGTTGCAATACCAGTGTTGCAATACCAGTGTTGCAATACCAGTGTTGCAATACCAGTGTTGCAATACCAGTGTTGCAATACCAGTGTTGCAATACCAGTGTTGCAATACCAGTGTTGCAAGCTGAAGACAGGGCGCTATGGCACTCATTAGGGGGTCCTATGTCCAGTAGTGGACTAGAGTGGGCTGATGATGATGACCTGTGTAATTTAATACCATCTTATTTTCTATGTTCACGAAATAAATTATTTGATTTGATTCTCTCTTGCAAAAACTACTTAACACAATTCAATAAATTTGACACATAGATAGATTATTATCAGGATTACAACATTGTATATATAGTGTAATTCCATATAAAAATCTACCAATTAAATCTAATTTTACGCAGGTGAATCCGCGCGAAACAGCCCGTAATGTATAAAATACCTCCTTTTTTTAATAAAACATTAACCAGTTTGTGGCCTTGATGTTCCCATCTTTAAATGCCGATCGATTTGTTCTAGGTATTTGAAACGTTTAATTCGCCTCACCTTAATACTCATACAAACATACATATCATCACGTCGAGTCCTTAACGGGATAGGCAGAGGGTATGGAGCGCCAGTTCTCTCTAGACGTACATACCTCTTTCGCTTCGTCCACATTCATCAGTCTTTTCATACATGCTCGTAGTACGAGTACTCTTGACGTTCCCGTCCTTGAGCGTCCGATCGATTTGATCTAGGTAGTTGGAACGTGGCCTTCCCCTGCCTCTTCTTGCACACACCTTTGCTTTGTATATCTGTTTCAGATACCTATTTCAGACCTTAATACTCAACATATTGTATTGCAGAGAATGCGTAGACCCCGCCGGCACAGATGGCTGACGGTGTCAATATTCTTCATTGCCTACTCCGTGTTCCAAGCAGTGATGAGCTCGCCC